>JAUKPP010085459.1:0-26220 GCA_032273245.1 Phyllaplysia taylori
ACGGGTCATGGGTCATGCACACAGTTTTGGTGACTGGTTGAATAAAGTACCGGGTAAGCATTCAACCTACATGTATGAATATGCCGACAAACCAAGGGTACTTGGAATAGATCACTATCAAACGCAAGTTTCGTTGTAGTGCGGCTAGCGGCCAGGATGTCAGTTTGCATAGTCATTGCTCGTGAATCAATAGGAAAAATGCCAAAACCTTATTAACAGGAGATAATATATGACATTTGTTGCACCCAACCTCCCCCCCCCCCTCTCTCTCTCTCTCTCTCTCTCTCTCTCTCTCTCTCTCTCTCTCTCTCTGTGTCTCTCTCACTTTTGAAACGTTAGAGGGAGAGATTTAGCAGAGAAGGAATAATTCCCAACAAATTACACGTATTGGAGCTGGTGTGGCACAAGAAGTGGAAGTGTTTGTTTAGCCGCGCTCACCATTAGGAGTTAATCGAGTGCGTCTCATTACCGTACTGTCTCTGTTAAGCGTGGACGTGGGTAATAAAAATTAGCAACGTCAAATCGTGCTACACAATTTGGGCGAAATCGTGATGGGAAAAGGGAAGAGGAAGTAAGGACGCGAGCAGAGGCTGTGGGCTACGCTTTGGAGAGGGGGGGGGGCGGATGCAATTGCATAGTATACTGTGTCTTTGCAGGCCTAATTGTTTGCTCTCTTAGAGTTTATTTGTGGTGGGCCAGGGTGGTGAGTAGGAGGAGGGAAAGAAAAAAAAGGGGTGGGGGGAGGGGTGTGGGTGAGTGCTGGAGATTGCTGATGAATATATTTTTTTATTTTAAAATCTAGATACACACCCACTTTTACCGTATCTCAAATGAAAAAAATGACCAAGACGCTATAAGACAAAAATCCCACCAACTATGACTTATCTCCTTGTAGAATCTACATTAACTATGTTTTGATCCATTTTGCTTTACGAGCAAGGGCACAGCTGATAAACTGATAAGAAAGGACTTGTCACCTCACTGTTCTTTTTTTATCAGTTGTGCTGTTGTGGGGACAGGCTTATCCGCCGCCTAAAAAAAAAAGTACTCAAACTTCAGTGTAGGCTAGTACATGCACAATCATTGTTACATAAATAGCTATGGAATGTATTTTGAGAATTGGAAGTAGGTCTCTGAAAATTGGCGCAGTCCTGGGAACAGTTTTACTTTTATGTGATAAGTTTTCCAGTATAAATCCCCTTGCACACTTTTGGAATGTATCAATCAAGTAAATGGGGATGGACAGTATACCCTCCGGAGACTAAAAAGGTCTCTTTAACTTTGAAATTATTCATTCATATTATAGCCTAATAGCACAATGGCAAGTGTCAAGCAAGCAAGACTGCTGCTGAAATAATTCTACATGTACTGGATACGGTATGATGCATGTCCATCATTTTAATCAAAATCATCGTCTTTTGCTCCCAAAGCGTGTTCTCGATCGTTAAATAGTAATACTTTGGTAACTCTGTAGACGTCCATGAGTTCTGACTACACCCTCCCCCACTTTTGAATCCTTTCATAGTCACCAACCAAATTGAACTTGTGATTCACCAGTTGTTGTTTTCCCACAGTTTTTATGGCTCCTCTCTCATAGTTTTAGAAACTGGTGTCAGTTTTTGAAGTTCTACCTCTTGACTGACACCGACTGACTGAATTTATACTGTGTTAAACCAGCAGTTGGACACACTTAGTGTCATCCAGGGGAATCTGAGCATGTTCAATAAGTCTAGACAATGAGGGTTTTTTTTTTTGTGGTCTCAGGGCTAGCATCTGAAACCTGTTTCCAAAGAATGTAACTTATTGTTCACTTCTTCATGTGACTATTTCTATTTTGATTAATGAGCCAAAATAAAGGGTCATCATAGAGTTAGGCAGTTGTTTTAGTAAGCAACTGAAGAAACGTCCTGCACTAACATAAATTTCTAGATTAAATTAAAGCACTGCACTGAGCATGAAGTCAGTTTTTACTCTAGCTGATTAAGACACAGTTGTCCACGCATAGATGATGGGAAAATTACAATGGAGCGCTTGTCATCAGTGAGCATACCATTTCTCCTCTAATTTCAAATCAGTCTACAGGTATGTATTATTATTATTATGGATTTGCTATCTGAGCCACAAGCTGAAGCCATCAGAATTATTCACACCACAAATCCCAGTATTAACAGTGACCTAATTCTCTGTCAGTTGGTAATACAAATGTAGTTTAAGTTTACTACTACAAGAGTAACATATATACTATGTGTAGCCCAGACAATATGAGCAAATACATGGACCATGAGATGCAGTCTATTATAGGCCTACATAGGCTATATTTGTTCATGAACCTCTCAGAGAGACGGTTTTTTTACAATGTCTTATCATTATTGTGTATCTCTGTTCACATGCTTGCGCTGGAAACTGCACTTGGGTTGATAACTTGTTTTTTCCTGTTTGCCTCAGGGAATGGCATTCACTCTAGAGGAGAGGCAACTTTTAGGCATCCATGGCCTTCTTCCTCCAGCACTCTTGACACAAGACAGACTAGCTTATCAAGTGATGCAGAATTTCTACCGGTGGGATAACGACCTTGACCGCTTCATCTTCCTGATGGGCTTGCAGGACCGGGATGAGAAGCTTTTCTACCGTGTGGTCATTGAGAACATCGAACTAATGATGCCCATCATTTACACTCCTACTGTTGGGCTTGCCTGTCAGAAATATGGCATGATCTTCAGGAAACCAAGGTGGGTAAAGTTTTAAAAAGCCAAAGCTTCAAGTTAGCAGTGCTCTGGTGATATACATGTATGTAGGCCTACTTTTACTCTTAAAAATTTGTGGTTTTTTTATAAATTATAAATACTAGTATTGCTATTGTTGTAATCTACTGCATAGCTCTGAATTTTTTTTTATAATGTCTATAATGCTGTAACATCTCAACAGAACAAACGACAACTTGTTAAAAAATTTTTACTTGTGTGACCTATCGTTTAATCGGTAACCTATTTGTTCAAAATTTTTCATTCAGTTCAATATATAAGACTCAAGTTCTTGTGGGTTGGTATTTTTTTCAAATGGTTTGATAGGACATATCCGTCAGACTAAAGGATACAGTTGCAATAGTTTCTCTTCTTTCTCTTGCAAGCACATATATTTGTTTATGTTCAAATGCAAACTGATTTTTACTTTCTAAAAAAACGCTCACATTTCTGAGAAAAAATGTTTATTGTCAAGTGTTTTTTTGCTGTGTCTTTGAATGTTCGACTGAAAAGTAATGTATTGCATTGGCCACATTTGAAGCTCATTTGAATGTAAAACAAAGAGGAAAGGGTGTGGTTGTTTAGACTTTTCTCCTGGTTAATAGTGAAGTATACAAGAACATTTATGGATACGAAAGTTGTTTTGATGAGTATTAAGAGATCTTGTGTCGAATTGAATACGGACTTTCTCACCTCACATACACTTTCTCAATTCTTTGTACCCATTTTCTGCAACATTTTGCCTCATTTATTTCATTGCAGTTGCTATCCTTGCTGTTATTGTCCTCATCCTCTAGTCCAGTTCCTGGTTTCATCTCCTCCACCTTGCACCAATTCTCTCCTTCTCCTTCTCTTCTTCCGTCTTCTCTGCCTCTCCCATTTTCCTCTTCTTTGACCCCCTTTCTTGTACATGCATATCTTTGCTTCCTATTTCCCCTGATGATATATCTTTATCTCTTTCTTCTTTCTCCAAATCCTAAATAATGGGCCCTTTTATGTGGTCTGTTCTTTATACTTCTCTTTATATGTTTCTTAAATTGTCCTAATCTTCTTCTTGGCACTAAAATAGCCTTACAGTGTGAATGATGCTTTACACTTTATGATACTACGGTAAAACAAATATTTTCTAACTGGAGGCCTGCACATGTTCTGCTCCTCCCCCCCTTTTGCTCCACCCTCAACAATTGCATTTTCCCCTCCTCCTAAGGGTCTCCTCATCAAAGTGAACCCCCCTCTCTCTTTTTCTTTTTCTTTTTCACTCCCTTTTCACTATCTAAATATAGATTTCATTTATCTCCATACAGCTGACAGAGTATCAATAAAGTTCTTTGACCTAGAAAACAAATTTTTGTTTACACAAGTTTTATTCTATTTTCTCTCCTTTCATTTTGAGTCCAATGAGTCCAAAGAGTCCAAAGATTAAAGTGCAAATGAAAAAGTTTCAAAAGTAGGCTACATGTAAAGAAGTTCTCTGTAAATATTATCACACTGACCTGCCTGCAATCCCAAAGTCAATATGGAGGAGGGGGGGGGGGGGGGGGGAACCTTTGGCAAATAGTGAAAAACCTTTATTTAATTTTTTTTTAAAGTCCAGATATTTCACCTGAATTTTTCAGACTTTTCATAGCACAGAATTCATCCTATTGGAAATGAAGGTTAAACTTGAAGGGCCAGTCTTTTAAATGACACTTCGGCATTATCATTAGGGTTGTTAATGTAAACCAAAACCAAATGTTTGGGACATGAATTGTTACTACATTGGCACACATTTTTTTAAAACAATGAAATGATTTTAGTGTTCTATTCCTGCATAATTAATAGAACAAGACATTGACATTCAACTCTTGTTTTCTTCTCCAGAGGTCTGTACATTACTATTCATGACATCGGCCATGTTTACGACATCATGTGCAACTGGCCTGTGGATGATGTCAAAGTGAGTATGTGCACAGGAAATTCTGTTAACTTACCTTTGTCATAGTAAATTGTTTCTAAATATCTGGCATTCAAGTCACATCATAATGCACAATACCGCCCTCTTCCCCTTTGCAACCTCTTTTTAGTCTGTCAACAATGTTATCTGTTAGGTGCTGGCTATTGGCAACATTGAGTTTAATGCAGTTATTTATTTGGTATAAAGTGCACTTAAAAGTCTCTCTTTCAAAAGAGACAGATCTATTCCTCCTATGATTTAACTTAATTTCTTGAACTGTTGTTCACTTTTACTTCGGGGGTAGAAGAGAGGAACATAATAGGATTTTTTCTGAGGTAATCGTTTCTGAAGTAAAGATGTTTTTGACAGACACTGAAATGACTGAGACATATGTTTGACTCATTGGGTACTTGAACATAACTAATATGAATCTGTTTTCAATTTAAGAACAATTTCTTTCTCCCTTCCCCCTATCTCTGAGCAGGCCATTGTGGTGACTGATGGAGAGCGCATCCTTGGTTTGGGTGACTTGGGTGCTTATGGCATGGGTATCCCCATTGGCAAACTGTCCCTGTACACAGCTTGTGCGGGGATACAACCACACAGCTGTTTGCCTATCACCATTGATGTGGGCACCAACAACGAGGTAAGTTTATACTTTGGTCTTCTTTCACACAGGTACCAAATCTCTGCTGCACTTTTATATTCTAGTTTTTCTAATGAATTAGAAAGAAACTTACTTTGCCTGTTGCAAAAATGCTTTCTGTTTGGATAATGATAGAATATAAATGTGTGACAGATCGTTTTAATAAAGTTATTGAAAGGTACACTCATATTTCTTTGTTACTCCTTGCCTACACTTCCTTCCCTTAGGTTAGGTAATCATATTAAATCGAGAGGTGGCAGCTCAACTGTTGTAAATTGATTTTTCCACATTTTCAGGAAAGGCAAAAAAACTAATTTCTGTTACGGTAGTATGAAATTTGACCACTGTCCAGTTGTTGTTTTTATAAATCGCAGGACTGAGATTTTACAGGACATGCACCCCATGGCAGTGTCTTGGCATATAATGCAAAAAGTTATATTGCCTAAAATCGAGATACGATAGTTGTGCTGCCACCCCGCGAAATAATTGAACTTTTGACCCCTGACCTCTTCCCCAGACACCCTCATTACTTAAGAGGAATAATTAATGTAAAGGGTCTGTTTATGTGCTGAAGGTAGAAGGTAAACATAATGAATAATAGTAATGAAAGATGAATGGAACAAGTTACTAAACATGAGTTATGTGATTGTTCTTTTCAGTAGAAACTGAATTGTGAGATAACTTTCAGTCATACTTTATGGTTCTAGTGGTAGAAATAGTTGTTATAAAAAATTTGTGACATACTTGTTTTGATCCCATGTAGCCTTCATATACACTAATAAATTTCTACAAACTTGAATGCTTAATCTTAACTTTTATCTTACTTATACTTATTTGACAGCATTTTACTTCAGGCGTAATTACTAACTGCAGACTTAAGGATTACTATAAGATCATATTATTATCCTGTTGTAATCTTGTGATTATGACTTTTCAGCAAATCCGCAATGACCCCCTGTACATTGGCCTGAGGGAACCCCGTGTGTCTGGTCAGCCTTATGATCAGCTGATAGATGAGTTCATGGAAGCTGTCGTCAAAAGGTGGATATTTGTTGAGCGTACCATATTGAACAAGTTTTCATCTACCAAATTCTAGTTGTTGAAATAAAATTTAATGCTTGTGGCATCTTGGGCATTTTGATGTTTCAAGTTTCAAGCTTGATTAAACCTGAATTTTCTCCTGAAAATATTCTGTTATTCACAGTTTTATGCATCCGTTCAGTTTTGAAATGGCATTTTAGTTATTTTTGTCTGTGGTTATACACTACAGCTTGAAGTACATACTGGTACCTGGAGCTTAGGAAATAGAGTCTAAATATTGTGTCTTGATGTGCCCTACAGAGAAGGTACAGACACCTGTTGAATGGAAGTTTGGATTTGATTGCTACATATGTTCTTGATTGAGGATTTTGTCAGGGTACTCCGACAGGTCCATGGTGCTCGTAATTTGAATAATTTTGGCCCTTTCCTGTGCTAACCCCTCTTCAATCTTGTTTCCTGTAATATCATTGTGTCCTGGTATCCACTGTAGGATGGTTTTTGGAACTGAGTTCATACAGCAATGAGAGGAGGCTGTGTGTCGAAGTAGATTGTGTGTATTTTTTAGTATTTTCAAAACAAATTTTGCGTATTTTAGGAGGACAGTGTTTTGTTTGCAACTGGGGTTGTTCAAAAGCATGTTAGCTGCTGTTTAAAGTTCCATTGTGTTGGGGATGATAGGGATCTGGTTGGTATGGAGTAGTCTTCAGTTGATTCTTCTGTCTATTCAATGAATGAACCACCACTACCATCTCTTTCCGCATTAGTCGCTGAACCAGTCATGTACATAATGATTTCACCATCAGATGGTTGGCCGGTGCTGTGGCGGTGCAGTCTGCCCATTCTCCTACCTAAACGTCACTTTTGTTGTGAACTATTACCTACTGCTGAAATTACTTTACAGAGTCGTTACTGCTGAAAGATTTCCACAAAATAAACAAATGAACAATTTTACCATATTTGGGAATTCTCTTTGTCCAGCTGTTCATGGGAAAGTTTTTTTTTTTAGGTTTCCTGGAAAGATTTCTGATCACAGCATATGTGTTATGGTTTATGGGGTTATGTATGTTTGTGTGTGGGTGAACTTATTGTATTGCATGCCCTTATTTATGCATGTCTTTTGTCTTTTAACCATATATCTATATGCGAGTGATATTTTGGAAGACCAAAATGTTGCTGAGTGGCATGCTTTCACATTGTTGAATGTTGGTTACGTGTTTTGTTTTCAGATATGGAAAAAATTGCCTTATTCAGTTTGAGGACTTTGGCAATCACAATGCATTCAGGTTTTTGGAAAAGTACAGGGCAAAGTTCTGCACCTTTAATGATGACATTCAAGGTAAATTTAATCTATGTCCTGATAAAAAAAAAAATGATTGTCAGGTTATGTGCATGGTCATGTGTCATTGAAAACAAGATGGGGTTGCGATGATTTGACAGTTTTAATTTTTTATTTATTGGATTTGAGAGCATGACAAAGTTGATTTTCTGCTTGGAGTGATGATTTGTTTTTGTATTGAGACTCTCCATCATTTGATAGTCATTATCAAATAGCGCTGCATATTTTTGTATCAATTGCAGGTGTTTATATTAAGAGTATTTGTCTCATTGTGATGCTTTGATATTGAGTATCAACTCATATGCCTAAATGACAGCATAATACTGTTGTACTGGGATGACTTTGCATCAGTTCCTAATGACTGTTTATTCTAACTTTTTTTTCTTAGCTTGATCCTCCCCTAACTGCCTTTCAAAGAGAAAACATATTATATGCATGCAATTTTTCTTTTTCATGAAAGTGGTTTTGCTTTTTGTATTTTCTGAGGTTAATCTTTTTTTCAATTCTTCAACATTGAGGTGTCTTTGAAGAAGCCAACACCCAAAATTTGCCATCCACTTTCAACTAGTATGAGGTTTGAGCCTGTAAATCTAAAAATAGAATTCCTGACCACAACAGGCAGTGAAGGCAGGACCTCAGCATGTAGATATAGAGACCGAAAGAAAAGAGATTAGTTGTTAGGTAGAACTCTGCTATGATGTCAAATATGCCACATGGCATAGTAAACAAAGGCAACTGACTCCGGTTTGTAGATTCAGCTGATGTGAAGCTTACTCCTTTTCTGGATTTCTGAAATTCAGTTCCCTTGTTTTAAAATAGTCCTCCTTTCTGTAGCCCAAGCAGCTTCAAACTTCTTTGATCAGATAGCACCTTTAGATTGTACAAGTTATTGATGTCTCACTTAATGAAATAGATTGTTAAAAGCCTCTGTTCCGAGGAAGCACAATTGAAGTACAGCAGTCTTCTTCTGAAAGCATGTGCTCTTTCATGCATGTGCACGAACCTAAGTAACAGTATTACATGTGTTATAATTGAAAGAAAATCCTACCATATGATGAAAGCGTGAAGTTGAGCGGAGCATGCCTTTTGTGTGGCGTGCGTTTAGGCATGATTATTTTTTGTGATCTAGTACTTTCTATTTCCATTTAAAAACACATGCCATGGTGATTTAGGTTTGATGTGGTACCAGTAATACCAAATATAAAAAAATTTAAGAGCACCTGATTTCATCACTGTGGGACATATACATGTATCTGGTATTTAAGTAATCCTGTGTTGTATTTTTTTTCTCGCAGGCACGGCTTCTGTGGCAGTGGCAGGCATTCTAACAAGTCTTGAAGTCACAGGCAAGCTTATGAAGGACAATGTTTTTGTCTTTCAAGGGGCTGGTGAAGTAAGTTGTACACAGCATAGGAACTAAATGAATAACAAGTCCAAAGCTCACTTTGCAGAGAATGTAGAAGAAAGCCTTATCCCTGACGTAGAACTTTTATATACTTGACTATAGCATAGGGAAATATATCGTCATGTCCTGTGGCCATACGTTGTGTTTTCAAGCTACTGATTGTCACTCACAGCTTGATTACTTTGATCTTCAGACAATGAAAGGATCAGCCACTGCACTGTTAGTCAAACATTGACTGTCTCAAAAAAATTATTACGATAATTGTTTAAAAGTGTATAAAAAAGAAATTCTAGATAAGAAGAGCACCTCTCATTATTAGTGATATTATATATATCTAATACACTTGTGAAATAGTAAAAATCATGGAAGTACATGTATAATAAGTCTAAGTTTAATGTTGTGTCAGCTTGGTGTCTTCTTTATATAATGGAACACTGAAAAAGAGAGAGGAAGACGCTACAACATAATTTGTCCTACTGTTTGGCAGTTTTTATCATCAATTTCTTTTTCCCTCAACAACATTGATGTTCATTTCAAAAACAGATTTCAGGTAATTTATGCCTACAATGTTCTTTTTGATAAAAACCTTTTTCATCTACAGGCCTCAATTGGAATTGCAAAGCTTTTGTGTAAAGCTATCATGGCCAGTGGTGTGTCTCAGCAGGAGGCTTTGAACCAGATTTGGCTGGTGGATTCTCGCGGACTCATTGTTAAGGTAAATTTTTCTCTTTTATAACCTACCAAGTTTTTCATTGCCACACCAAAAGTAGCTTTCCCTAAATCTTGTGAAAAATTGTTCACGTTTATTTTCGTCTTTGGAACTTGAGAAAAGCTTGGGGTATTTTTTCTGAAAACTGAAGACTTGTCAGAACAGATTAATTTCTCCCTTGGTTAAATATGAGATGCACTGAAGAATGAGAATTGTTTGCGGAAAAAGCCTCACAGACTACTGCACACAGTGACACATATATCACACACACATACCTCAACATGCACACATTAACACACACACACATGCACAAACATACACAGCTGAATTCCACACATGATAATTTGTCCACCTGTCTATGAATGAAAAGCCCTTGTATTGCTAGCACTCTTGTAAATTCGTAATGGTACTGACAGATTTTCATTGGTTAGGCCTATGCACTAGCTTGGCAGATGTTGATTGGGTTAGCTTTCTTTCTTGGATTGAAATTGGATTGTAAGTGAAAAGAACTCACTCTGATTAAAAAGACAACTACTGAATAGTATGAGGGCTGGCTAAAAAATAACGCCTCCAAGAAGGTGAAATAAAAATCTGTCAACAAAACAACACAAAATTTGCAAGGTACAGGCTCAAATCCTTTGCCAACCTGCACACAAAAATATGATGAGCGTATGACATTACAAATGTACATAATATTACTTGCATCACAAAACATATGTAATCAACTCCGTCAGAAGAAAACCGGAAACTCAATGACTCCACGTTTGAAACAAAGTGCTGTGATTGAAATCCTTTCAGTAGAATGAATAAATGTCTACAAAATCCTCATCATACACAACTTTCATTCCCTCAAAGTGACAAAAGGAGACGAATCTTCTGCCGAAAAGAACTCAGTCACAGCTGTTTCAAGCACAGGGTCACTGAGGTTCTCCTTGTTCATCTGACAGAGTTGCTTACAAACGTTTTATTACCCAAAGAATTATATGTGTAAATGACGTTATTTGCGCGTCACATTTTGTGTGCTGGTTGTAGCAAGGGGTTTGAGCATATACCCAGTAAATTTCATATTGTTTCATGAACCGACTTTATGGCTTTGGAGGCATTATTTTTCAGCTGACTCTAGTAGTAGCTTTGAACTACATTAGACTGCACCGAAGGCCCCGGCGTTTTGTAGCAAGGAAACCACAGGACCTTAGATGAACAGGACCCTAGCATGACTCAATCAATTTTTTATCAATGCAAAATCTTATACCAATGCATAAGCCAATGACCGCAGCAAGCCTAATATTTAACTTTGTTTCAATACAGGACCGCCCCAAAGGAGGTGTCACAGGAGAGAAAGTGTTGTTTGCGAAGAAACACCAGCCAATTGACAAACTGGAGAACATCGTAACTAGCATTAAACCTACAGCTATTATTGGTGAGCATACAGATTTAAAGTAAACTCAATGCTGTCTGCTCTCAATAACCTGCCAGCCCCTGTTGTATAATGGTAAAGCTCTTTGCCTATCATGCGGAAAACCCGAGTAGGATCCCATGTGTGGGCGATCTCGTTTTTCTACTGGGTTTTGTCCCTCTTAGTCCAAGTTGGCCATCTCTTAAATGACCTTATGGTGTTGCAAAGGGCGTAAAAAGGATGACCAAACGGAAACCAAACCAGCCCTTAGATTAGATTCATGGCCTTTAAGTGCCCATCTCAAAATGGGACAGTTGCACATTCTAACTTCATCAGTCCAGAGCATGGATATCTCCAACTTGTCAGTGATTGAGAATTGTGTTTGACTAGTTTGGCAGCTTGCACTGCATGCTTCCTAGGAAGTTGGGAAGGTTTCTAACTCTAAGTAACTTTGGTCTTCCGAGGTAATAATGATTGTAAAGCGCATAGAGCCAGGGATTGGGATATGCGCTATATACATGTAGATACAATCCATTATTATTCATTACTATCTGTACTTTGAGTAAAACAGCATGATACAATTCAAGGGGTATTGAAGGTAGGTAACTGTGAGTGTAGAGCGGGCATAAAAATAATCTTGATTATCTCCCTTTACATGTTCCCACATTGAAAAGCTGTCTCACCTTCTTGCTTACTCACTACCCTATCAGTACTTTAATGTTCAAAGAGCCATGTTATGCATACGAACACAAACATATTTCAAAGAGCCATGTTATGCATACGAACACAAACATATTTCAAAGACCGTACAAAATATGTAGCGCCACATTATGCATCTTTGACAACATTCCACTTGTAACAACACTGGAGTAAGCTTGGGATTTACATTTGGAGTGCTCATGACAAATTATTCCCAGGCTAATGATAGCTCACCCCCACACTCTTCATCTACAGGTGCTGCTGCAGTTCCAGGGGCTTTTAATGAGCAAATTCTCACAGAGATGGGCAAAATCAACACCGCTCCCATCATCTTCGCTCTGAGCAACCCCACCAGCAAAGCTGAGTGCACAGCGGAAGAGGCTTACAGAGCCACTGATGTAAGAATCTTCTAGTTTATTGGATAATCCTGGGATTCTTTTTAAGGCAAAAGAAATTTATTGCAGTCAGTAATGCACTTTATGCAAATGTTATTGCAACACAGGGCAGTTGTCCACCAAGTGTGTGACTAAGATTTTAGGGGTAGAAAACTGATTGCAATATTCATAACTAGTATTTTTATCCTGATTTTGTCAAGATCTTGTTTCAGGAAATTAAGTAGCATTTTGACGGTTTACAACCACTAGATTATCGACTTCTGCGAATACCATCCCTATAGTTAGGAGTAGATTTTCAGATCTCAGCAGTGAGGTTCTTAATCCTGCGCCCAGGAGCACTGTAATGACCTTTCCTAAAGGAAAAGGAGCAATGCCTTCTTATGGCAAACGTGTTTAACTTGTTTGATGACAATCTCCTACCGCTGGTATGATTTAAACATAAGAAGTTGCAAAACAAGTTTAAGAAATAAAATTTTGATCAAAGGTGAGATTGTTTTCTATTGAAATATCTTTACCCTCTTTTCTTCCTTCCCTGAAAAAGAGAAGTCGTAGGTAACAAAGAGAAGTTCATTATGATAACATACAAAAAACTTAACTTTCACAGGGCAGAGCTGTGTTTGCCAGTGGCAGTCCTTTCCGGCCAGTTCAATACAAAGGGAAGACATATTACCCTGGCCAAGGTAACAATGCCTACATTTTCCCTGGTCTTGCTCTTGCAATCATTGCTGCTGACATTCGCTATGTGACAGAGGATATTTTTCTGGCTTCTGCAGAGGTATGCATGAACGTATTTTGCTTGTATTCTTGTCATAGTTTGTTAACCTTTTGATTAGGAAGACACCTTTTGCATTAACTCTCTTTATATGGAGGACTTTGATCTAAAAAAAACCCATCCCAGACTAGACTGAAAGTGACAACTTGAGATTTGTTAAAGTAAAACACTATATTTTATTTTTACTTGATTTCACCAACAATGTTGAGCCTCTGAAATCAGAAATCAACCACTTATTAAATGTGTGGCATACGAAACTCTGTATATATTTGAAAGGCAAAGTATACCGCTTTTCTAATCCAAGGTTTTGATACTGGCAAGTATTGCTCAATGCTCTTTGCCTCATGTTCCTATTTATATGTTTTGACTTTCTATATTGTCTTCTGTGGAGCTTGTGCACTGCTGTTTTTTGTGTGCATGTAGACTTTCTTTCTGTCTCCCTCTTTTGTGCCCAGCATGAACCGAACTTCCAATTGTTGTCATTGAGTGTAGTCTTTTTTAGCCTTTTCTGTTCTCTGTCTTGTGGATTTTCTTACAGCTAATTTTGATTTTGACCATTATTTCAGTATCTGTCATTAAAGCAGGTACTTTCATGGGAGCTCAGGTCTCATCCTTTGATTTGCTGCCCATACCTGTATGATGAAGTTACTTTTTGCAATGAGTGGAACCGGGATTTTAGAAGCTCATATTTTGTCTCAGTGACAGGGGACAGGAACTTTATTGATTAGACTCCTATCAATGATGTATCATTAAAAAAACTAGGGGAAAATTTGTTCTTCAGAAAAGTGTTTTGCTCATGGAAGGTATAATTTCAAGTGTCTACTTTTCCCCTTCCATATAATAACTCTATCCAAGACAACCACGTGTCTATGTCTTAGATGACGGCTTTTCTTCTCGACAATGAGTGGTCGTCTTGGGCCGGTTTGACTGTACATGGTGGACCCCATGAATTGTTCTGTGACCATGCCTTTTCATTTACCCAAGTTTCTTTCAGGGATGGAAACTGATCTGTCCAAAATTTACTGAACCTTTCGCGGGCTATACAGCTGTGTAAAAATACACTTATTCAACTGTAAATCAGTACACATAGTAGAATGCCTCACCATTGAAAGTAATGAAAGTAGGTAGACAGGCACCAGGTCCCAGTTACAGAAAACAGCGGAGCAAATCAAAGTTACTGATTTCAGTAAATTTACAGAAAATTTCCATCCCTGTTCTTTTTATCATCAGAAACAGATATGATATCAGTTCAGTTATGGCTGTGTTAGCTTCTTTAGTAATATACTACTGTGACTAAGCAGTCTTTACTTTGGATTGTTTAGAACAGTTGCATAGCTTGCCACCAGCCCTCTCACATAGTGAAAGTCAATAGTGCAGATTTTGCTTATGAGTCTTATATTACAGCGTTTGTTGCATGGAAAGTAAAATTAATACCTAAACAAATGAAATCTATATTCTCCCTGTACTTTACATGAATTCTCATGAACAAACACTTCAACTTAACCCTTTCACCTTGGAATGGGGACAAGCTGTTTGAACAAAGTCAGCACTGGTTCTCACTTATGTTGTGTTTGTTTTCACTATCAAAGAGCAAAATTGGGCAAGTCAATACATTCAAAAGAAATATATATATCTATTAACAATGTTGGGATTTAAGAAAGAATTGATGCAGTGCCCCCTCCATTCACACATTTTCTCAATGTCATTTCGTATGATTTATTTTTCCTTCTACAGTCATTAGCCCGCATGGTGACCAAGGAGAATATGGCTGAAGGTCGTGTGTATCCTCCCCTGAACGACATTCGCTGCGTGTCCCTCAAGCTGGCTGAAGACATCATCGCCTTCGCCTACAAGAACAACCTGGCTTTCAGATATCCCCAGCCCAGCAACATCAAGACATTCCTGGATGGGATGATCTATGACACAGACTACGAGTCTTACATCCCTCCAGTCTACACATGGCCAGAAAGTGCTGGAAAGACTGTATAACTCATCTCCACTCTCCTCTAGTTGTAGTTGAACCATTAGCATTCAGAGTTGTTTATCTCCTTGTCTTTGTTTCAGTCTTTCTTGTTTCAAGCATTTATTATGTTCAGCTGATGAGAGAGCCCTTTCAATTTTTTACAATAGCAGAGGATTATTTAAACAAATGAAAGCCATCCCTTTACCAATTATCTGAATCATTAATTTGATTTACAAAAGAATGTATATTTAGACACAAACTGGCTTTTCAGAAAGTTTATCTTAAGCAGGAAAAGCCCTAAGACAATAATGGTAAGGATGTAGAAATCATCAGCAGTAGACAGTGTAAGAGCACCAAGTTAACCACCATCCTCTGCATATGGTCATTCCATTATTAGGTGGATACATTTTGGACGAGGTCTAAGTTGTTCCACTCGCTGACAAGCAGGCATTGACAATGCCATTATCACTAAGATATAAAGCTAGAATTCACAAGTTGTCTCAAGTTCATCATCTGAGCACTCCTGTTCAATAATCATTTTTATATAATCCATGTCTATGCATGCAATGTATGAATCAAAATGTCTTGTGTGGGTAACAAATGATGTGGCTACAAGTCAATTTTATCAGACTGTTGAACACTAGTGTTGCTAAAGGGAAAAGAGGGATCGGGCACAGTACTTACATTTCAGACCACATTTTGGATGTAATGTAAGTTCTGAGAAAAAGGAAGTTTGGATTTGAAAAGTGATGGGAATGAAGTTTGAATGGAGGTCAGAAGCGAGTGTCAACTTAGCCTTGATGTGTAGCCTCATGGATGGACGACTCTTGCACAATAATGAACATCTGATACACTACCCTTGGAAGTATCACTTTTTACAATGATGCATTTTTTTCAACATGATTTATTTAGATTTTACTCAAATTTCTAACAAATTGATAATCTTGTGTAAATAGGATAAAAAAGCTTCTTCTGATTAGTGGTAACTGTAACTTGTGATCCTTAACTCAGGTTTTGTACAGTTGGTCTCTGAGCCACACAAGAGGTTTGATATTTTTTTGTTTATTGTTCTGAATTTTTTTTCTCCATCTGTCATATTTCCATATGACTTGGTAACTGTAACTTGCCAGCAGACTCCCACAGATTGATAGTGGTGTTTCAGACATTGTGATCTTGAATATGAAAGGGATGTATAAACACTGACAATAGCTCAGAAACCAAGTGTATGATGTGTCAAAGAACTTTTTCTGTTTGCACCCAAGAGGCAAAGTACTCAAAAGAATTGAAACCCTCTCTGTCCTGCCACAACGTTGTTAATCAAGTTATTTCCAAGGACTGTTTGATTTTCCTTCATATTCTAAAAATTCTGTAGACCCTGCTCTTGCTTCTTTGACACCTGTGATATCTGTCTTTGCATTATCATTAAGACAAGTGAATGCAATTTTCATATTTCATCAGTTATGATCAAGAACCCCATAAGGAATCAAGTTACTGTTCACTGGTGCTGAAAGTTTTTTACTGTCTATAGCCAGATACCTTTCCCCATTTGATGAAGCAGGGGAAATTTGCCATAGAGGGCTTTTCCCAATGATGTAACAGTCCTTAACTTGGATTCAAACCTTTAGTCCCACATTTCTGAGCCCAACAACTCAACCACAAGAGTGTCTTTTTATTTAGTTCTGTTGGTAGGCTGTTTTGGGCAGAGTAAATGGCTATTGTGTATGAGCAGTGTATAAGGCTAGCTGGTCCTTGATTCTTTTAAAAGATCTGAAAAATTGTGGAATGAAGTCTGAATTTGATCGCCTCATGTTTCAACAGCAAAGTCTCTTATTTGACTGGTATCTTGCAAATGTGTGAATGGTAGTGATACATTGTTGTCTTTCTCCTTGTTGAATGTTCAAGGTCAGAAATTCAGAAATTATTATTTTTTTTAGTCTTTGCCTTATGTGTCAATAAGATTTTATGTACTACATGTATTACATTCCTTTGTATTGTTTACACACGTGGCAAAGGCCAAGCTAATGCTGTGTTTGGATTTAACACACATTATTTACTTTGTATTCCAGATTTTAATAGACATTTATTTTATTTTAGCAGACACTCTCTGCTGTTAGCTTTTGTTTGGTTGTCACCTGATTTACTGTCTATCTACTGCAACAGAGTTGTTCTCCAATCCGTACATTTCTTCCCTTTAATGCTGTGCCATAGCATAGATATCAGTTTCTAGCAGGTAATTTATCATTCATTCATTTGGGATTTTCCTTTAGTTTGCAGTCATAACTTTTAGAAAAATAATTTCTTTATTCTGATATGTTTCTTAGAAAAATTGCATGCTTTCAGTCGCTTCTCAAACACTACATTACTGGGTACTGTGAATGGAATACATATTGTTACTACCCAAGTTACATGTAGGCCTTTACCTTAATTGACAATCAAAAGGATACTTTTCCAAAAAGGATATTTACAAGCTAGATGTATTACCCATACTATTTCAAGATAGGAAATTTTTGCTACATGTTGACAATTGATCTTTGTTTGTATACAGTTTAATTTATTTCATTCCACTGCCTCGGGTGTATGTTCAAAGGAATTCCTCTACTGTTGACACAAATTTTCTGCTCTTTTGTTTTTTTCTAATTGTGATACATGTACATTAACTATACAGGGTTAGATCCTGTAGGGCTAGTACCTCAGTTCTTCATGCTGCGTCGAAATAAAAAAAAACAAAGGTTATATTTATTGAGCAGCTAATATATGGCTTCATGTTTTTCTTTCCCCTTGGTGTGAATAGCAAATTTGTAAACATGTTTCATTCAGTTTTGAGAAGCTTCCCATAGTAAAATTACAGTTTTCGGTTTAGTTGTTGTATGTGGAGTGAATAGTTTCATTTAGCTCATTAGTCTAAGGCTGTCAACAGTAATTTGGTCCTATCAGACTAAGTGACAACCAGTCTTTGTGCTGATATCGCACCACCAGGACTGCCATTGTGTCTTTGATAAGGTGGAAGCTCTCATGATTTGAATCGATAATGGGCTGCTTAAAACCTCTCTCTCACAAGACGGATGCCTTATTCACTCGGTAATTTTGGCAGGCCTTAGGAGGCTCTGTATTAACTGATTTATCATTTAAAAAGCTTGAGAATCTTTAAGCAAGGTGTTTTTATGAATGTAAGACCATAGGTTGAGCAACTGTGCATAATATATACAGTACATGTGTATACATTTCGTACTTTACTATGAACTCGTGCAAATCTCTGATTTTGAGATTTTTAAACAATTTTTTTTTCTTTGATTTTTAAAAAAAGGTTTATAGCACTATCCGCACTGTAAGATCGTTTAAGTGCCAGGAAGTAGATCAGGACACTAGCAAGAACTAGCAACACTTTTTATAAAAAAGTAAAAGGAACAAACCAGACCAGGGTGCCTTCCAGCTGCCCACTTTTCTCTGTGCAACACAGTGCACATGTGATGTACCAAAGCTATAGCACAATAGTGCAGCTCTCCACTGGCATACAGAGAGATAAAATTCAAGGCCTGTATTTTGGAGATTTTCTTTAATCAGGTTATCTCAGTCTGCTGATTAGGCTACTGCTATGAATTAAAAGTTTAGTCTTATAAGGCATGATTGATTTGGTTTGGTTTTGGTTTGGTTTTATGTCCCATGCAAGACTGTGAGGTCATTTAAAGGACAGGCTACTTCAACCCTGCCTGTCAGGGCCAACCCGAGCTGAGAGGGACATCGTCCCAGCACAAAAACGGAACTATACTCAATCAAACAAACTGCCCCACACAGGGCTTGAACTCATGTACTCTGCATGATAGGCTAAGTGCCTAACCATTACAGACGCCGGTAAAAGGCATGAGACACAAGCAGCAAAAATACATGAAGTTTGATTAAGTACTGACCCCTTTCACTCCTGAAATGGTAGATGGTTGGCTTGTGCTCTGGTGTGGTCTGCTCCTTCTACTTCTTTCTCATACACATGTGTACATCTAGAGTGGGATGCACGGAGCTAATCACCAGTGAGAATCGTCTAAGTGCTCCACTCCATAATCGGTTGTACTCGCAGTAGCTCACAAAAACATGTGCTGTCCGTGTGAGTTTAGCTGAAAATTACTCACTTATTGAATTTACACTTTTGTGAAATGGAGCATTTAGTGGAAGAAACTGGTGACAAGCTTCGTGCATCCCACAACTAATGTCTTTTTCTATTTCCTGGTGCTGAAATGACTTAACAGTTCAGATAATGTCGGAAACCCTTAACAAAACCAACTCCCTAAATGTGCTCTACAGTGGAATGAAAACATTATGACCCCCCCATCTTAAGAGGCTAAAACAGCCAAAGATGCTGGCGCCTCTGTACAAACAACCAACTTCAAACTACCTAACTGACCCCCATCTATCTGCTCCACAATGAGTAGTCATGGACTGAACAGATTTTTAAAACTTCATTTCTGGTCCTATGAGGTTTTGTGACTTTCATTGTTCTTCTGCTAATTATATATGGCTACGCAGTCCTGGGATACAGACTGGTGTCATAAAAGTTAGGATCTTCTATCACGCAGAGGACATGAGTTCGATCCCCAAATTTGAAGATCTCAATCTCTCTGTTGATGTTGTATCCCTCTCATCTCGGGTTGACCCTTGCAAACAGTTGAAAAAGTGTGCCTCTTAATGTTTGGATTGGTTAAGATTGTATAGCTCTATCAACACTGTAAGGTCATTTCAGTAGTCAGGAAGTAGAGTAGGAAAATAGTAATGTCAGAAAGCTCACATTCTGAGAATGAGAAACCAAGCCTCTTAACCCGAATCTGGGTCATACAATCGAAGTGTGGATAACAAAAGAAAGTGTTGCAAGTGTGAATGGTAATCCACGTTTGGATATATGTACATGTATTGTAATCCACTGCCACGGTTGCAAAGCATTTAGCTGTCACCGGCCGTATCTCCTCTCAAAATATAGGCTCTCTGGTAACATGTAGTACATGTACATGATGTAAAAGGGCCACACCTGAGCGCCCGCCAACCACCCAGCAGTGTTAAATTAGTTAAAAGGGGCATAGATGGAAGTAATAGAACCAATAACCAACAAAAATGTTGGAATACAGAGCTAAGTTCCAATGGCTTTGTAGGTCATGAAGACTACCTACTTTACAGGTTCGTTTAGTTGTTGAGATTTTACACTAATTTACAGCACTATTGACACTATAAGGTCATATCAGCGCTAGGATATTAGCCAAAGAAAGAAGGAGCAAACCACACCAGGGGTGAATAACCCACGATATAAGTTATTTAATTACAGTAGAACCCGCATAAGTCGACATTGCTGGGACTAGAGACATAACATTGAGTAAAGAGAAAATTAACTTAAGGGATGTTGATGTAGTAAATAAAAAAAGTGGGAATTCCAAATACAAGTAGTGTCAACTTAAACCAAATGACAAATTATTTAAAGACGTCGAGATATGAAGGTTCTACTGTATAAGTTCCTAGTGGACAATAACAACAACTTAATTTAACACAAGCAGCTATTTAAAAAAAAGGCCACTGGTGGATTTCATTTCAAAATACTTTTATTTACAATTCATCAATGCATAAATTTGAATTTTATCAAAATAGATTTAAAAACATTCATTGGCATGAGCACAAAATAATATCTGAGTCCAAGCACCTCCTTCCATCTGCATTCTTCTTACATTCAACTCAGCAGACACAGACATTCACTATTTCACAAATGATGGCCAATTAAAACGGGTATCATACAGGCAACTCCACTGGCCCTAGAAGGAATATAATATTTATTTAAAGATAAACCTTTTTAAGTCTCCTTGTAATCGACTGAGTGGTTGATAAAATATTATGGCAAATTAAGAAAGATAAATATAGTCAAAGACAAAGAAATTTAGAAAGCAAAAGTTGAGAACTAGCTTCATGTCTCACTCTAAAACTAAACAATACTGGTGGTAGTCAGCCTTTTTTAGCTGTCTGCTGGAACTGAACTGCACATAAACAACTTTTGAATACAAACAAACCATGTACAAATTAATTGTAAACATGTGTATGAAGTACCCTTTCAACAGCAACAATCTTGGATCCCGATTGCAAGAGGTCAACGGCTCTGCGCATTAGGGGAGAAGAAGAACAGGATATAACAAAGTACTCTGAAGTAATGATAAGATAAAGTGGCGTTTGCGTGCACTGTGGGCTGAGGCAAGAGGCTATTGCCCTCTTTGTCACAGTCAGCATTTCTTATAGATTGTGGTGCGTGGTGTGATGTCACTGCACCCACTCGCATTGTCCACAGCTAATACTAATACTAGTGACTACTTAAGAAGAAGATCTCTTGACCCCTGAAATTCTGCACATAGATTATTTTCAGAAAGATAAAGTAATGACAATTTGACCAGGGAAATAAATCTTGATGACTGTTGAAATTATTCCACTGAAACTTTGAACAATGCATTTCTTTTTAATTTAGCTAGAGCAAAGGGAGGGATAGGATAGGGGGAGAAAAAAGTTCCTATTGATGATTCAGTGGTGTCCATGCCTCCTTGATAACCAGTTCACATTCATTTCACTTTCACACTTCCAAAATAACACAATATATGGCATAGTACATAATCAATTTAATACAAGTCATGCATAATTTATTGCCCGTAGTGTTCATATCCCGTAGGATGAGGTAGTACATTGTAGTGGTAAAAATAAATATTAGTAAAAATTCTCTTGGGATTAGGAGCCTTGAATTCAAGAATTTATTTATTACTTAGCACCCAACATTTTTTCTGCTTTTAATTGTGAGATGTAGGCCTACTATTATCACGTTTTTTTCTTTCTTTTTTAAAATTTTCATTAAGTCTAGAAGCCAAGAAAGGAAACCTGATCCAAATTTTATGTTTGAAACCACCCACCAGCCTAAAACTGAATTTCATGAAAGTATTTGAATTTGGAAAACAAAAAAATCTTAGCAAATTTGAGATTCCAATTCCAACAAGGAGAAATCCAACATGGCCGTCATATTTTGTCAGACGTCTGGGGAAATTGTTTTAATACTGCAATGAGCAATATTGGCATGACTATCACAGACCTTGTGCTCCTATTTCTAGTGCTGTGCACGTGTTTCACATCACACACAACAGTTATTGTGCTATCAATAAGCTACACACATTCACTTAAAATGACATTTTTTCACTCCAATTCGAACAACATTTCTTGATTTGAAATATGATGCATTTCTCAAATTTCATTTCTACATTCATTGACACACACACAAAAATTTACATAGGCCTAATGTCTAAAAAGGCTAATTTAATAAATTTTAAAGGAAAATACACCTGTGTGTACACATTCGATAGATGAGGTTTTTGTTCTACAAACTTCAAGATTATCAACCGTTGGAAACCATAAATGCCCTTGTCAATGCTAAATTCCTTTTATCTAATTAAAATCCGCAAAATCTAAAGCATTATATCATAATGAACAGACACAAAATAAGAACTATCTAGATCTATCTCTACACTAGAGACAGCAATATTTTGACAACTACTTATGTCATGCAATAACAAATGTTTTATCATGCATTCACATCTCCTCACTCGCTCACCTCTACTAATACTATTACAAAAATCTAACAACATGGCGTCTTTCACAACAACTCTCGTTGAAATGGCTGAACCAATGGCACTGTAAGGGCTGAATTCTCTATTGTATACAGCACTTGTAACTGGGGTTGGTGGTGCTAACAAAATAGAATGAGGAATACGTGATTCCAGCAACGGTGTGTTCAACTCCACTATGTGCATTGACATGAACCAGGTACATGTACGTGTAGTTACTTAAAGCACACACTCAGTAACATATGACCATGTAACAAAAAGCCGGGGGTGGTTCAGTGACTGCCTTGCATCCTCTGCTTTTGTGCAAGCCGTTCAAGTTGTAGACGGCTGAATGTCTTTGGCTGTATCCATGGCGACCTGTGATCAACCCGACGCCACGGCAGCTCGTCTGCGCCTTGCTCGCATGATGTCTCGTTTGATATCTTGGAGCTCATCTTGACGAATCACTGAAGAAGAGAAAAAAGGAACAAGACCATTAGTGAAAAATCAAAACTTACTAAATTTATTCAGTTATGCTTTCGTACATCAACCTGCACACATTCATTCGTGCAAAATTTTCATTAAAAACAAGCCCATTATATTTTGTTATATGGATGAAGGTGCATCATTAAATTTTTTACCTCACTGAAGAAAAGTATTACCTATGACCTTATGCTAATTGCCTTAGAGGGTAATCTAATACCTCTGATGTAACCCCTCCCCCACTACCATTTAATTAAGCTTCCAATTCCAAGTTCCATCTTTACTCCTTTTTTTATCTATCCTCAAGCACAGGATCAAGTCAGCATCAAATTCTAAGATATCACTTTACATTATAATTCTTCATGACTAATACAATAATGCTCTTTGTCATCAATACCATTGTGTATGTATGATAATGCAAGTGTTAGTTAAGGTACTAAAACTAGCCCTCAGATCCTTACCACTCCCATTTTAATTCTGTTAATCAGTTTCAAGACTTTCTACTTGTATCTTCTGCCTAACAACATTACGGCCTTGATGGTCCTGGCCATGCGTCATGTGGATGACAGGTGGCGCACATTTTATACTTGAATCAGGACAATTTTTATTTTCCGGCCTTGATCAAGAGCTTTGCTTGTCCAAAGGTCATCAAATGGAGGTTTAAGAGGTAAACTTTAAAAAAAATAATTCTAGTGTAACATACATGAATGGAGCCATGTTCAATAAATTCCAACTAGCCCTGTCTGAATAGTGCCTTGGTGAACATGAAATCTTAAGATAACCACCAAAAATAAATAAATAGATTTATCTGGGGCCCATTTCCACCCTTCCTTTCTAACATACTAAATAGCAACGTATCCTTTGAGTTCGAATTTCAAAACGTTTTGAAAACTTACTTGACTTGCAGCCCGAGACAAAGACTCCGAGGACGGTGAACACAGCCATGAGGAACAGCGTGTAGATGACACATGAGAGGAAGGTCAGGAAGCCTTTGTCTTGGAACGTGTCCTGCATCTTGAGTGGAGCATTGCACAGGTAGGAACGGAGACTTTTGGAAGAGGTTTCATTGTTATTGTGGTCGGGTCGCTCTGATCTCCTCCTCCGCCGAGGACTCACGGGCACAGACTCGCTTGACGTGGAACTCCGAACACTTTCGTGTCTCTGGGGTCTTTGGTGGGCTCGGGCTGATCTCGCGGAGGGGAGGCGGTCAATACTGGCACCGTGAGGGCTGGTAATATCATTGTTCTGTCTGCTACTTTCCTGGGTGGTCTGGTCATTGTCAATACTTTCTTCTGACGACGAAGCTAACTTGAGCTTTCTATTTGAGTGTAATAATGCTAAAGCCGAGTCTGACAACACTCTCCTGGGAGAGCGGGATTTTGGAGCTTCTGAAGCGTTACGGCAAACATGGCCGTCATCATTGTCCGTGCAATCACAGATTGAACTCTGCCATTCATCGTCTTTGTCACTACTGCAACTACTGTTAAAACCACTGTCATCACCGCCCTGAGAATTTAAACGGAGGAGAGGAACTCGTTCAGGTTCCCGTTCAACATTGTCCCCTTTAACAATTGAATTTCCGTTAATATCAGGCTCTGAGACGTCCTGTTCGACGCCCGCTGAGACATCCTGTTCGATGCCTTCGTCTGCGACTATAATGTAGTTATTGTTCTCCTCATTGGCAATCTTCTGAAGAGGACACTGGCTGGGTTGCTCATTGAGCTGGTCACAGATGACCGCAGGTGGGGACGTGGACTCGGACGAGTTGGACGACGTCAGCACAAGGCCGGGTTTCTCTGTAACATCTGGACAGACAATGTTCAAGTTGTTATTTTTCAGGTTTTCATCGATCAAAGAGTTTCTTCTGGCGCTGGGCTTTTTAGCGATAACTTTGGCCGGCAATTTCATGGTGATGGATTCTTCCTGCTGCCAAACATCCACAAAGAAAAGTCGACTGTAGCGTGAAATACAGAGCTGGTATATTCGTCTATCTGGCGTAAATCTGAAAAGAAGGAGAAAAAAATGTTAACTGATGTTTAAAATAATCAAAGGAATTTGAAAATCTGAAAAAACATAATAATTTGTCAAAATCATCATACTTTTTTTTCCCCTTTTTCGTTCATTATATCATCTCTAGTTGTAGAATAATTATAGATTCCACCTTAAGTTCTAAAAAATCCCAGAAAACATTTTCCATTACCTTCACACGATAAAAAGACCTTGTGGTACCAATTTGAGAACTACAAAAGTGCGCGATAGCGGGGAAAATATAAAAAGGAAAATGAAATACAATGAATAAATGAGTCTAGTTTTATCTCGCACTGTTTTATTCTTTTTTTCCCACAAGAGAAAAAGTATCTGAACTCCGATCAAGTCCACAGCAGGTAGTGACAAACAAGATATTGTCGTACCTCAGAGGCAAGATATAGAAACTGTGACCAAGAACGGAACTATCCTTTGTCTTTTTCTTTCAACCGGTTCCTCAAACTGGACCAATAGATACGATCCGTCTGCTGAGCTTGCTCGGGCTCGAGTGGTTAGATGCGCACATGTCTCTCGCTATATACTATACTATGCTGACTCGGAGGTGAATACACGCTAATCATGTCAAGATCGGCCAGATAGGGAATAAAAGTAGCGAGGCCATCGAGCGCGGAGCAGAGCGGGTTGACCATGAACTGTCCAGCAGTGCTCCGAGACGAAATTATCAGTTTATGTCTAGTGTGAAATAATCAGGGAGGGGCGGGAGTGACGCGTCCACACAGTAGCCATTACTCTCGCTAGTCTCGACCCCTCAGCTTGTCCCCGAACTCGTTTCGCGACGAGCACTAGCTGCCAGCAACCTTGAATTTTGACACTGGTATTGACGATACGATTACTGCTGGGTAGCCTAATCTATTGGCATTACACCAAGGTCGCGAGGGGTGTGCAAACAATACAAAGAATTAAGTACTTTGTTTGTCGGTTCGGTGGCCTTCTATAGCGGCCATGAAGTATAGAATTATTAAAATTAAAACCTTGACTTTTCTCGATATGGATAGATTAAAATGTGATACGGTACAAGTACAGTGTACAAATCTTTTACAAATGCTTGGGAGGGAGGGGG
>JAUKPP010085571.1:1960-16028 GCA_032273245.1 Phyllaplysia taylori
TATACGTGTATTGTAATGCCGAGAGAATTGAGGTGAATATACGTGTATTGTAATGCCGAGAGAATTGAGGTGAATATACGTGTATTGTAATGCCGAGAGAATTGAGGTGAATATGCGTGTATTGTAATGCTGAAAGAATTGAGGTGAGAATATAATAATAATAATAACTGCATTTATATAGCGCTTGTCCCTACTTGAAAGCAGGCTCTATGCACTTTACAATCAATATACATGTACTGTAATCCTGAGAGAATTGAGGAGAGAATACATGTGAAAAGGTATGTGTAAATAATTTATGAGTTTTGGGCTTGAATGACTGATCTGCTCTCTGTATGTCTTGATTTGCATAATTCTGTGTAATAGGCTACGGTTATTCACATCGTAAGATTAATTGTCTTTTTAAAATACAGAGCAACACAACCACAATAAGAATTGTTTCTACAATGCTTATATCACTTTACAGTACCAAAGGAGTCGTAAAACAGTAAAGATAAGAACAAAGATGGACTAACACCGACGCTGTGGCATAATGGTTAGGCTCTTCGCCTACCATGCGGAGACTCCTGTTCCATCCCCGATCGCGGGCGATGTGGGGGTTTTTCTGCTGGGATATTTTCCCTCTCAGCCCAGGTTGGCCCTGACAGGCAGGGTCGAAGTAGCCCGTCTCTTAAATGACCTTACAGTGTTGCAGGGGACGTAAAACTGGTAACCAACCAACCAGACTAACAATTCTCTCCCTGATCCGTCTTCTCTCCCCCTCAGTAGGAGCCGTGAAACCCGAAAGATACGAACAAACAGACTAACAATTATCTCCCTTATCCGTCTCCTCCTCCCCATCCCTCCAGTGTGTCCGGGCCAGCGAGTTCTGCTACCTCGTCCAGCGACTGTGGAGCCGCGGCATCCCCGTCTGCCTGGACATCCTGCTCTTCCCCAACTGCCCGCACGGTCAGCAGCAGGTGGAGATGGTGGAAGGGGGCGGAGCCACCGCGCTGACCGCTGAGAATGCTCTACTGCTGGAGAGATGGACCATACAGGCACAGAAAACTAGGTCAGTGGTGGGGAAACTAGGTTAGTGTGGGGAAACTTTGTCAGTGGTGGGGAAACTAGCAGGGATGCCCTTTTTCCGGTTAAAACCGGAAATCCGTTTTTTTAGGGATTTTCCGGGGCCTCCGGTTTTTAAGCTTTTACACAAGAACACTTCATTGTGTTTTGTACTTTCTTACCTATTTTCATCAATTTATTGTGGGTACTAAAGCCGACCGCAGAAAGTTCAGGGTTTTTTTTCTTGGCCATGGGGCATCCCTGAACTAGCTTAGTGGTGGGAAAACTAGGTCAGTGGTCGGGGCGTTGGAAGGGAAAAGATTTGATGAAATTTGATGATGGTGTTTGGTTTGGTTGCGCTTTTTTCAACAATTCATCCGCCTGTTTTTTTTTTATTTATCATCCAGATGTAGATGAATTGTTGAACAACTCCAGTTTAAAGAAGATTGTCAGCCTTTTGAAAGATCCCTCCGACCCTCTCTGGCTGTGCTGTACTGTTTTTGTTGTCATTTTATATATTAGAAATAAAGAAAGAAAGACACCTTTATTTATCACCCTGGGGAAATTCATTTTGCAATGGTGTACATGTACAAACACATTCATATTCATACAAGCGAAAATACATACATGTACATGTAATGATAAGTAGTACGGGCAAAGGTAACGTCATTCATACAAACTATGCATATACACACCCCATATTATCATCATTATAGTTTTCATGATTATTTGGTTTATTTTTTCTTACTGTATTATATTCACATTATTTTCGCTTCAATGTATTATTTACTACAGTTATTGATATTGTTGTACATTTTCTCTCTCTCTTCTCTCTCTCGGCGCGGTCAGACAAGAGGAAGGTCTGGGTGCCAGCATGTTGCTCCAAGCCGTCCGCTCCTTCCTGCACTTCTCTCAGATCAGCTCCTGGCTCTACACGCTGGGCGGCCGGCTGCAGTCGCTGCTGGCTTACAGGTCTGTACCGGCCCATGGCAACGGCTCTTGGCTTTGGTTTGGTTAGGCTTTTAATTTTACATCCCTTTCAATACTGTAAGACTTAGTAACACTGAGAAATATGGTTATTAGCAGGTATTTTAGTTACATGCACTGAAATTTAACATTGCTGAAGTAAAAAGAAATAGAAGAGGCTAAGACAGCCAACGTCTCTATAAATAATTTAGTTCTTACTATTACTACTACTCTCACACGCACATACACACACACACACACACACACACACACACACACACACACACAAACTCAAACACACACACACACACAACACAATTTTCTTCACAGCACACCTACCCATTATTTCCTATGATGCCAAATTCCATAACTTAACATCTAAAAATAAAAAAACTAACTCAAAACCCCCAAAAAGCCAATGTATGCTTGTCTCATGTGACCAAACCCGTCCCTCCACCCTCAGAGTTTCTGCCCCTGGCGATGAGATGAGCATCGACTTCGAGAGCGTCCCAGAGGCTCACACCTTCCCAGTATGCCTCACTAGCCACCATCGCTTCCTCGTGTCGGTTCTCTCCCTGCGACGCCAGGCCTCCGTTCCCACGCTGCTTTGCGCCGACACACAATCCACCACCACCTCTACCACCCCTTCTTCAACCTCGAAGCAACAAAAGAGCGTTGAATCTGTCGAGGGATTGAAAGATGTCACAACTGGCGCTATCGGTAAAACGAAGCTGGGTAAAGTTGGCCAGGATCCGTGGGGTGCGTTGAGGCCGTATGAAGGTCCTACGGAATCTGGGAATGCCAGTGGCCTTGAGCGTGTTCGTGGAGAAAAATTGTTGGCCCAAAGTCATAAAAACGAGACTGACAGATTTACTGGCTCTCCTCCGAAGGCTAAGTTTGGAGCGAAGGAGTTGGCCTTGACTTTGGAAAAGGGTTCGGTAGACGTTTCCTCTCTGTCCAACGCTGAATACAGACTGGATGTGTTTGCCGCGGCTGAGGCGAGGTCGGATGCCGAGAATGGAATGTCGGACACTGAATGTGTCAGTCGCGAGTCGAAGTCATGGAAGGCAAAAAGTTCTCTGACAGATGATCCGTGGGAGAAATTGTACATGAAATATCACCACGTGAATGACATGGAGGGTGGGACGCCGGACCGTCCGGGGTGGAAGGAGAAAAAGTTTGGCAAGGCAGAGAACAGGCTGCTGGACGCTGACCCCGGGGTCGCAGCAGGGGTCAAGAAGTCGAGTCGTCTGCTGAAAAAAGATGGAGAGAAAGATCTGCGGATTGAGCAGATGAAAGGTTTGCCGGGAATTGTGGGTCGGGAGGAGGCTGAGAAATCGGAGTATCTCGCGCTGAGCAAGGAGGCGAGGGACAGGAACAAGCTGCCGTGTTCTGATGTCCTGGGCGACTCCAAGACGAGCGTCCTGGGACAGAGACTGGACGTCAAGACTGGAGAATCTGACGCGACAGGAAGTCCGGAGATGTTACGGAGCGGAGGGGCTGCAGGTGCGGGCGGGACTGCGAGGCAAGTCGGCAAGCCGTTGTCACGCGGAGAGTGGAAGCGGGTGGATCAGAGAGAGTTTGACAAAGAGGAGGATTTGATCCGTCAACTCTCAGATCGTCTTGCAGCGATCGGCATCCAGCCATCAGAGGAAAATGAGGTCAACTGTTCAAACGGGACAGACAGGAAGTTAGGGAAAACTCAAGCAGGTTTAGAGGCCGGGCGGTTTGAGGGAGCGAGGGTTGTGGACTGGAGTCTGCTCCGAGATGAGGGAATTGTCGAGGATGGGACGTCAAGCCGCGAGGTAAAGTCTAGCCTGTCACAGATGATGGATACGACGACACGAGAGTTGTCTCCCCTCACCGTCGCTGTCTCAGACCTGGATGTGGACTCGGACAGCACGCCTGTTGCCTCCCCTGATCACACACCGCGCTCTACACGCGCCACCAGCGACTCGCTGGGCCGGTCACTCGCCGAGCGCCACCTGAAGCAGAATCTCCATCTCTCTGGTCAGCCATTGGAGGATGGTAGGTGGACTGCTGAGACTGGTACTGACCAATGGTCATCAGGTCAGAATGGCCGTGAGACAGCAGAAGTGGGTGACTTTGGTGACCTGTGTGAAGAATTCCCCGCTGAGTTCCCTCTTCAAGGAAACAGTGACGGTCCAAACAGTGCCGAACCTCAAGGTCAAGCTGCGGCTTTCATGGATGAAGACGATCCAGCATCCGGATCATGCTTGGAATCGGTCGAATCGGGTTCGTCTCAAACGATATCTCGCCGGATGTTTGAGGAGAACTTACTCCCCTTGGTGTCATACGACGCTGAGACGGATTCCTTCAAACAAGTGGAGCAGACGTTGGCCTCGAGTGTCTTACACAGCCCTAAGGTTCTGTTCTCGTGCCACGTCCCGCTGCCCGCACCCGGGCTCTCACACAGGCAGAAGTGTATCGACTTTGGCCAGGCTCTAGAGACGGAATTCTTCACCACAAAACTCCACGATGTTTTGGGCCCGGAGAGTATCGGCCGCTACATGTCTCACATGGCGGAGTTGAGTCAAGTGGAGGAGACTGCAAGCAGACCGGGTTCGGATCTTCCCACAGGGCCTGATGGTGTTGTCCCTCACAGGGGAAGTGAAATCGGAAATGAAGGTATACAAGAGAGAAAATCAGCTGAGGTTGGCGATGAGATGAGGAAAGAGACGGTCAAAGAATCAGGAGGAAAAGACAGAACATTTTATTTAGGACACGTGGAGAAAGAAGAAGTAGCAACGAAGGAACGGGCGATGTGTGAGCGGCAAGAAAATGGCAGCGTGGGCGCAGACACAGATAGGGGCATTGTGCACAAACCGGGGAGTTTGTCTGCGACCTTCAGCCCAGGGTCAAGGTCGAAGCATGCGGATGATGCGTACATCTGTGCCAGGAGACAACTCGACTACAGTGATATGCCGGGACTGGCGGGTCCCACCTCCACTCACACCTCCCCTCACACCTCCCCTCACAACTCCCCTCACACTTCCCCTCATACCAAATCCATGGCCGACACGGAATGGAACACACCAAGATCTCAGCCCACAGCCCGCACCGAGGGCAGCAGCACTGGCATCCCACCATACCTCCCTCATGTGGGCCTGATGGACCAGCGCCCCACCTCCCAGCCGCTGCACCCGACCGACACACCTTATCAAATCTCCGTCAATTCACGCCAGGACGTTTGTGCCGCATGGACTTCCCCAGAAATTGCCATAACATCCAGCGGCCCGCGGGTCGCCTCCCCTTTATCACCGAGCCTCTCCTCATCTTCATCCGACTCATCGTCATCTTCATCCACGTCATCGATGCTTAACGCTTCCTTCAGGAATGCCTCTCCACCCTCATCAACTCATCTTTGCTCCTCAAATGTCGGCATTGGTTCAGCAGAGACGGACAAAGAACTTGCGAAAGATTTGGCAAACCGCGCCACACCCGAAGCATTCACTCCGTGCGTGTCGTACCCAGCCACTGACCATCCCTCTGTCCGTGTGCCCAGCGTGATAGAAACACAAATCCCGGAAACTGTAGAACAAGCCCTGGCCAATGTCGACAAAGGAATGGAAACAGAAACGATGCAGTTGTCAGAGTCATATGGACGGGACGTGATCCGCCATCAGCTGAATGGTGTTCAGTCAGTCAATGGCTTTGACGGAAAATGTGTTGATTCTGGTATACTAGCTCAGGCTTACCCTTCAGCGTCGTTCGTACCTTTATCCGGGTCATGTTCCGATCAGTTTGAAAACATGCAGACAAATCTGGGAAGCACTGGCGCAGCAACTGCGAGCTCACAGCGCCAGACAACACCACCACCAACAACAACAACAACAACAGCACCTCATCCATCCTCAACGGGGACAGAAAACTTCTCTTCCCCTCTCCTCCCACCCCCACCCTCGGCCAATGGTCAGCCGGACTCGAACCCCGTTTGTCTTTCAGTGGAGTCGACCTCCACCACATCCAGCAAAGGCAGCTTTGATGACTCCAACCCGCAGAACTTTCTCAACGATGGAGGGAAAAACTTTTCCTCTTCCTCCTCCTCTTTTATTTCTTCTTCTTCCCCTCCACTTGCTATGCAGTTCCACCCACCCACCAACCTACACGGTGGGTCTGTAGCTGACTATAATGATATTCCAAGCCCTGTGTTAAATGGTCGGCCGACGACGGCAAATCAAGAAAAGCCGGCCGGCAGCTTAGTCGGAGATAATGACTCTAAATCTGAACACGTCTCGCAATCCACACCACGTGTAGCGTCAGAGATGTACACCCATGGGGAAAATTCTCGTTCAAGCATCTCGCCTCGCCACCTCTCTCAAACTCAGGTCGATGTTTCCAAAGACGTTCGTGTGTGTGAGGTGTTGAGAGCGGAGTGCGACGGTCAGCAGCGTACACCAACTTCCTGGCTGGCTCTGACAGACAAAGACAATCCCAGGAGTAAAGACGTGATTCTGTCGACGCCATCTTTGTCCAATGGCTTCTCCCGGGAGAGTAGGCCGTCGTTCGAAAGCAATAACAACATACCCAATCCTCTTTCTCAGCACACCGTTCTCCCGTCTGCTAACCCCAGGCTCACTGACCTTGATCTGCATGTGACCTCTCAAGGTCTTGACCTTGGCTCCCTACCTCAGCTCGACTGCTCGTACGGGCCTCTGCAACCACCAGACGTGGTAACACCCCCACCGATGTCCGTTGCAGGAGTTACTTCCCCGCCGGGCAGAGCTGTGGTCAACTCGGGGTCAAGCCGCGGCCGACAGACGTGGGAACAGAACGGAATTTCTCAATTGAGTTGTGATAAAGACAGTAAAAACAAAACGGTTGTGACTCAGGGGAGGGAAGCGAAGGCAGATCTTGGTGGACGCGCAGCTCAAAATGGTAGCATGAGTCGTAGAGACCTCCTCGGTGCGACCCCGCTCTCTCCTGGAGGTAACAACGAGAATGTTCGTGAGAGCAACGGAAGCCCAAAGATAAGTGACAAGATGGAGAATGACGTGGATGTTGTGTTTTATCAGGACGAGAATTCCCCTCCGGCTTCATCCTCAAACTCCGTGGTCGCCGCGTATGCTGCCAGTCGGGAGTCGGGTAGTAAAGTTACCTCCCCGGCCACGCAGGTGGCTTCATCGTCGTCAGCATCGAGGAGGTCTCGACTGTCAAGCCGGATAAGCGATACTGCCTCCTCCGCATCCCCCTCCTCCCCCTCCCCCTCCTCCTCCCCCTCCTCCCCCTTCAGTGATAGCACTCCAGCGTCTGCCAACTTCGGTATCCCACGCTCCATTAGCTTGTCGATGGAAGGGGAGACAACCTTGAGACCCCAGCGTCACCTCAGCGAGGGAGATCAGGACCAGGTGTTGCAGCTCGCGGGGTCAACAGGTCATGACCTTGACCTTAGTGCTGAGGTGGCCCGGCCGACCTTGGCTGGGGGTCTGCCCCCGGGTTGGAACCCCACCCCTCCGCAGCGCACTGTGTCCACACCTAGCGGGATGGATCTGGGCGGCAAGGGAAAGGGGCATTCGTCTGTGATGACACAGGTATGTCTGTCTCCCACCTTATCACCTTATCCCGCCCCTAGTCTTCCTCTACACATCTCATCTCTCTGTCTCTCCTTCATTCACTCTGCATTTCCACCTTCTCCCTCTCTCTATCTTTCTCTCTCTCTCCAATCCATCCAGTTATCTACCTGTCTTCCGTGCTGAATTAAGATTGTTATGTCTTTTCACCTCTCTCCAGTTTTCCAATTTGGCTAAAACAGCCAAAGATGCTGGTGCCTCTATAAACAACGAACTTTGAACTAACGAACAGTTTTCCAGCCACAGATCCGTGAGTTGATCTCACGGTATGGCAGCTCACTATTGTAACTCGATTTGTGGTGAAAATCACTTTTTGTATATCCCAAGGCACTGGCAAGGGGCCTGTATCCTGTTTAAATGTCAAGAGTCGAGCAATTTATAAAAAAAACTTAGTGGTCAAATTCCATACCCTTGTTTCGTGATTAATATAATATCAAGTTTTTTCCTTTCCTTTCCTTATGCTGACGCAGCATGCAAATGGCAACCCTCAGGGAAATTTAAGCCTGCTTGAGTGCTTAAGTAAAAACCAAAACAAGAGGAGGCTAAAACAGCTGAGGCTGGCGCCACCCACTCCTTACTATTGCTACTACCTAAAACAAATATCACCAAACATAAATAGCGTACTAAAATCTTATAGCTTCATGGACATATAAACTCCTTTCCTCTTGCAATGATGCACCTCATATTCCGATGTATATAACAAAAATGTATGTTGTATGTTTGTATATGACAAAAACCTACGTTGTATATTTGTTTATGACAAAAACCTATGCTGTATGTTTGTTTGACAGCAAAACTGTGATAACTACGCTGCTGTTGGGCTGCGCAGGTTGGCTGCACGCAGCGCCTCCATGGTCTTCAACAGCCGCTCTGGTCTACCAAGCCAATCTAGTCCAGTGAGTGAAGAGTCGACGGTGACGTGGTGGTGGTGTTTGTTGTTGTTGTTGTGTTTGTTGTTGTTGTTTTTGTTTGTTTTTATTTGTTGTGGTGGTGGTTGTTGTTGTTGTTGTTGCTGCTGCTGTTGTTGCTGTTGCTGCTGTTGTTGTTGTTGTGTTTGTTGCTGCTGTTGTTGTTGCTGTTGCTGCTGTTGTTGTTGTTGTTGTTGCTGTTGTTGTTGTGTTTGTTGCTGCTGTTGTTGTTGTTGCTGCTGCTGTTGTTGTTGTGTTTGTTGTTGTTGTTGCTGCTGTTGTTGTTGTTGCTGTTATTGTCGTCGCTGTGCTGGTGTTGTGTTGTCAGATGTGAAATTCCCTGTGGTTTCTATTGTTCAATGTGGGGTTGGTACAGTTGTTGATGTTGTAATGTTATAGCTTTTTAATGGTTTTTGGTTTTTCAACCATTGTAACACTGTAAGGTCATTTTAGAGGCAAACCCTTACTTAGAGGTTGGTTGGGTTGGGTTTCAAGTTTTATATCCCTTGCAACACTATAAGGTCATACAAGTGACGGGGCTACTTCGACCGTACCTGGCAGAGTCATCCTGGGCTGCGGGAGACGAGTCCTAGCAGAAAGATGAAGATTCTCGTCTTCACACTGGATCGAACTTGTGTCTCTCATGTGATAGGCGAAGAGCCTAACCAGTACAGAAGTGTTGGGCCAGCATTGGAAATGTACTCTCAACCTCTGCGTGATAGGCAGAGAGCCTAATCACTCCACCAGGGACGCTATGTTATGGTGTTTATGCTATAATGGTTGAATTTGTAGTTTGGTTGGTTGTGTTGTATAACCAGATAACCAGTTACAGTTAAACCTGTTTAAGATGACCATCCAATGTCGAGAAAAGAGTGGTCGTTGTAGACAGGTGGTCGTCTTAAAGAGGGATAATATATAGAAAGATATAATTTTGGAGTCGACAGAAAGTGGTTGTTTGTGCAGGTGATTGTCTTATACAGGTGGTCGCTTGAGTAGGTTCGAATGTACGTCTGTTTGAGGGATTATTTGAATGGGGTTGATGGTGGTCGCAGGTTTGATTTCAATTGTTTTGTTCTTATGCTTCTTCTTGTTTACTGTGCTTGTGTTTATGAGGATGGGGGGGGGGGGGGGTGGGGGAGGGGAGTCAGGGCGTGGTAGCTGTTGTTGTTGCTGCTGGTTGCGCTGTTATTGTCTTTTGTTTGTTTCGTGAACATACTGTGCTATGTCACTGATTTGCGCTAGCAGGCTTTAGTGTTTACCTCACAGGACGGACACCAATCTTGAGTACACCACCCGCGCTGTGGTGTAATGGTTAGGCTCTATGCCTATTATGCGGAAGACCAGAGTTCGATCCTCGGTCGCGGACGATCTGGGTTTTCCCTCTCAGCCCGGGTTGGCCGTTACAGGCAGGGTCATAGTAGCCCGTCTCTTCAATGACCTTACAGTGTTGCAAGGGACGTAAAACTGGTAATAAAAAAGAGGCAGATTGTTTCTTGCAGTATTATCAAAGTTTCCAATTGAATACAGCAAAAAAAATAGGAAAGAAAAAGTAAGAAGTTACTTATTTATAGAGGCGCCGGCTTCTTTGGCTGTTTTAGAAAAGAAGCAAAATCAAAGATAAAGCAAACACTTCACCCGTCTCTTAAATGACCTTACAGTGTTTCAGGGGACGTAAAACTAGTAACCAAACACAAACACTTCACCCATCTATTAAATGACCTTACAGTGTTGCAGGGGACGTAAAACTGGTAACCAAACCCAAACACGTCACAGAGCATTTTGTAAGAAGCTTGAGATGTTTTGCAAACAATCTTTTTTATTAGTCCCATTTTTTACTACAAAGCGCCTGGTGCTTGGAGCTGGGAATTTTTACAGAAGTGGTCAGCTGCAAGAATACTGTTGACATTACATAGTGATTAGTTTTTTATTGATTTTGTAAAAAATATACATTCCCATTTTTATTCTGTTGCTGCAGTTTTGTTTATGTCGGTCATATTTGTGCATGTGGTCGTACTTTAGGTCATCGTCACCGTTCACTTAGACTGTTGTAACTGATTTTTGCTACTTTTTCACTTACTATAGTCTTAGGTAACGGTGACGAATGTTGATGTTGATCAATTGTTTCTATTGTTTCTATTCCCTCTGTCTGGATCAGGCTCCTCTGAAGCGCAAGCCAGGCGGGAAATTTGACTACGACCCGAGTTTACTTAGTGCCAAGGCTATCAAAAAGTAAGAGAGTCTCGGAGATTGCTGGTCTTGACGAGTGTATTTGCACGTATTTGTCTGTGTATTTGCACGTATTTGTTTGTGTATTTGTGCGGTTATGTTGGCGAGAAGGATACTAGTTTGAGCGAGAAAGAATGTGGCGATGAAATTGAGCGAAGTTGTTTATAGAGGCGCCAGCATCTTTGGCTGTTTTAGCCGTACGAAATTGAGCACATGTTAATATTTGGGTACTTGAGCCCGGCATCAAAGCTCGCACGTGTCTCTTGCTCTTGGTAGAAAAATTGTCGATGTATCTGGAAAAGTTGTGACAATTAATGAAAGTGGAAATCCCCTGCTGTCAGCAAAGGGAAATAGTAAAAAATGAAGATGAATTTGGTTGATTTCATAGGTTTTTTTTTTTTAGCTTATAGACCCTGGAATGTATTTTTTAAAGGATGTGAAGAATATTGTGGCCCAAGAATTGTACCGGCGCTGTGGTGTAATGGTTAGCCTCTTCACCTGTCCTGCAAAAGACCTAAATTGGATCCCAAGCGCGGACAATCTGCGTTTTTTCTGACGGTATTTTTTCCCTCTCAGCCTCTGTTGGCCCTGACAGGCCAAGTCGAAGTAGCCCGTCTCTTAAAAATGATCTACAGTGTTGCAGGGGACGTAAAACTGGTAATGAAACCAAACGAAAACCTTGGTGTGTGTCGTTTGTGTTTGTGTTTGTTTGAGTGTTTGTGTGTATTTTATTTGTGTGTGTGTATGTTTGTCTGTTTGTATGTGTGTCTCTGTGTGTTTGTGGACATGCATGAGTGTGTTTCACGTGTTTCATATGCATGTATTTCTCAACAACAGGAATGCGTGTGTCTATGGATGTGTTCTTGTCGCGGACGTATGCTGTAGGTTTTGTTTCTCAAATTCTCTGCTTTACTCACAATTGTGTGTATTTTACCTTGAGCATGCACTTGGCATAGGACAGAACGGGTTCTTGATATAAAAGTATTGCATAATGTGGCTATAAAATTACTGCATGAATTAGAAAATAGACACAAATTCTTTTCGGTCACAGTCGACACGATTACCATGAAACTGCAACCAAACAAACAAACAAAACAATTACTTGACTTAGCGCTTTGCTCCAACTCAGTCTGTGACTCCCTTTAGACGACATACCAAAACTCACTACCTGTGGTTAGCGAGCACTCAGGTCCTATTCTACATGTTCTTAATTTGTTAGAAGTTACTTAGTTATTAAAACGCCAGCTTCTTTTGCTGTTTTTAACCTCTTGTATTTACTCTGGTCGTGTCTTCTTTCCCTGGGGGTTGTCCCATTTTGTAGTTATGGCGTAGCATCTTCTTTGGTTTGATATTTTATTTTAATTTACAGTGTTGGGAATGCCTTAAAACTGTAACCAACTAACCAACCAACCAAGACTTACCTTATCACCCCCCCCCCCACCCCCTTCCAGTGCATTCTCATGTTCCAGACTCGCCAACAGTCGCCATGACAACGGGCAGGAGGAGGAAGACAGTAGACGCACTCTCAGCACTAGCGCCCCGGCCTCCACCAACTGCCTGCTGGGAAATTTCGAGGTAACCATAGCAACATCACAACTGTTTGTTATTAAAGTTTTTGGCAAAATGTCTGTGGGCGAATGACAAGTTGGGAGTAAGTATTGATAGGTACGAAAACAAGATACTACAGAATGGAGAAAACTTGTACACATTCAATCCTGATTACTTCACATGCTGCGTGAGACGCCTTTTTTATTTTTTTTATTTTCCTGTCTTCCCCAGGAGTCCATCCTAAACGGGCGTCTCGAGCCGGTGGGTACGGTGGAAGGCTTCACAGCCGAGATCGGCGCTAGCGGCTCCTTCTGCCCCAAGCATCTGCGCCTGCCGGTCTCCGCTTTCTTCTTCGCCCTGTCCGATGACAACGCACCTTCACCATACCTGGTAGGTTTTTCAAGGACATTTTTTTTTCTTTGGTCTAGTAATAATGGATTTCATTTATGTAGTGCTTATCCCAATTACTGGCTCTATGTACTTTACAATCATTATTACCCCGGCAGACCATAGTCATTCAGAAACCTTCTCAACTTGCTGGGAAGCATACAGTGCAAGCAGCCATTTTACACGCGCTTAAACACTAACATACGGACAAGATCGTTTGCTATCGATAGCCAGGTACCCATTTATACCTGGGTGAAGTGAGGAAAATCTGTGTAAAATGCCTTTCCCCAAGAACACAACGTCGGGCCCGAGCTGGGATTTGAACCCGCAACCTTCTGATTATGAGTCCGGCAGCCTAACCACTGGACTACCTCACCCCTCCGGACCTAAAACCGGTAATCAAAACCTCTGTGTTCTCCCCCCAGGGCCACATCAACCTTGAGAGTGTGAGTCACAAAGGTTTCCACATTCCAAAGAAAGGCACAGTGCAAGTGGTGAGTCCAGTCAGAGGGGGGTTGTTCTTGTTGTTGTTCTTTTTTGTTGTTGTTGTTGTTGTTGCTGATCTGGTACTTCTATGGGGTTTTCACCCTTCAAGTAGTCTTCACGACCTACAGAGTTATGGCAGTCTAGCTCTGTGCCCCAGGAGTGGGGAGCCTTAGAATTGGCCCCTTGTTACTGCGAGAGGGCAATGCAGTCTCAAGACCTCTTCGGACCGGATGACTGCTAAGTGCAATTCAGTCATTGAGTAATTTACTGCCACTAACGATACAAGATTTGGACATGATCGTTCCAGCCATTGACTCAGAGACAGAACCATGTGTATGTCACATCATTTACTGTTGCCCTAGTGCATTAACTTAAGTGAAATAATTCGCAAAGTTTGCCACAGGGGGCTAGTCAGAGGGGTATAAAGTGTGTGTGAGGGGAGGAGGGAGGGGGGGGGGGGGGAGGTGTCAAGTTGTTAACTGTGGTTTACAGACACTCTCTTTGGCTTTTTACTATCTCTACCTTTCTTTCTTTTTCTCTTCCTTTCTCTCACTAGTCTCACTTTCACTATTGCTTCCTCTCTCTTGTTTTCAATCTCGCTCTCTCTCTCCTTATCTCTATGTCTCTCTCTTGCAGGAGCTGCTTTCTCTCCCCTCTATCTCTCTCTCTCTCTCTTGCAGGAGCTGCTTTCTCTCCCCTCTATCTCTCTCTCTCCTTATCTCTATGTCTCTCTCTTGCAGGAGCTGCTTTCTCTCCCCTCTATCTCTCTCTCTCTCTCTCTCTCCTTATCTCTCTCTCTCTCTCTTGCAGGAGCTGCTTTCTCTCCCCTCTATCTCTCTCTCCCCTCTATCTCTCTCTCCCCTCTATCTCTCTCTCCCCTCTATCTCTCTCTCCCCTCTATCTTTCTCTCCCCTC
>JAUKPP010085682.1:147-16028 GCA_032273245.1 Phyllaplysia taylori
GATAGAGAGTAGGTCTAGGATGTGGTATAATGGAATAGATCAAGTTTTGTATTGTTAAGAGTTAGTTTAAATACATTGCATAACACCAAGACTAGAATAGATAGAGAGTAGGTCTAGGATGTGGTATAATGGAATAGATCAAGTTTTGTATTGTTAAGAGTTAGTTTAAATACATTACATAACACCAAGACTGAATAGATAGAGAGTAGGTCTAGGATGTGGTATAAGGGTATAGATCAAGTTTTGTATTGTTAAGAGTTAGTTTAAATACATTACATAACACCAAGACTGAAAAGTCAGAGAGAAGGTCTAGGATGTGGTATCAGTTATAAAATATATTTTGTGGTGGTCAGGACTAAAGATTGGCAACCAGTGCTGTGGTGTAATGGTTAGGCTCTTCACCCTCATGCGGGACGATCTGGGTTTTTTCTGCTTGGATTTTTTTCCTCTCAGTCCGGGTTGGCCCCGACAGGCTGGGTCGAAGTAGCCCGTCTATTAAAATGACCTTACAGTGTTGCAGGGGACGTAAAACTGGTAACCAAACCAAAAGATTGACAAGTAGATTATGATAGCAAATGACGAGACCGTCAGGCATTGGATAAATCTTGATGATGACCTAGGAGCAGATCAGGGGGGGGGGACATTCTAATTGCAGGGTGTGGGAAGGCAGAGTTTTAGTTTTCAATACCCAGGCACTGGATGTTTGTATACAAAAAGGTGGGTGTGTGGTTGGAAATTTTGTGACAAAATATTTACATTCACATTGACTAGTTAGGACCAAACTTCACTTAAAAATGTATTTGAGGAAATGACATGCTTCCATATGATCATACAAGGTGTCAATGAAAAAAAAAGACCTATCTCAAAGCCAATAGCTCAGCTGTTTTAGCACCAATTTGATTAAAATTTGAGACAAATCAAATTAAATAAGAAAACGACAGATCTGTAAATAATTTAAAAAATCAAATTACGTCTGAGAAATATCAAGTTTCAAAGATTTCAAGTAAAAATGAGTGCAACGAAAAACTTAACAATTTCTCAGAAAACAGCAATGATGCATGTTTGAACAAACTAACATAGCAGGACGGACCCAGGGGGATGTGGTGGCTATTCAAATTATCTGCTCCAGTCGTAGACTCTCTCCCAGTAAATAAGCTTGATTACGTAGGTGGAAGCTTTAAATGCCATTGTGGCATTCATAAAGGTGACATTCTTTACTTAGGAGCTCCTGTTAACACTGATTTTCAACTCTTCAATTTGTGTATGGGTTGCTTCCATTTACTCTGTCTTTCCGATAAATCCCAAAAGAGATAATTTAGTGACTTCAAGAGTTGGAAATAATATTTTAGAACTTTATGATGTATATTGACAAACAAGGCACTCCCTAAATCTATCTCGCAACAACTTAAGGGCAATTCATGTGTGGGATGTGACCTCAATCTACTGAGACTAGGCCTCCTACATAGCAGAACCCCTTCTCCATCCAAAACTTCTCCATAGCAGAACCCCTTCTCCATCAAAAACTTCTCCATAGGGGAACCCCTTCCACATCCAAAACTTCTCCAAAACTCTTCAAGGACGATGGGATATTCTTCTGACGTGACGGTTGTGGTTTTGCAGTCCTTATGCAAACTTACACTATATCAAGTACATGACATACACTAGAACCAGTATAAACTTACACTTCTTGAAACATGAGGATGATTGGGCTGAGAGAGAGCAGGTTGAGGTATTTGGAGCGCAGCGGGATGATGAAGTTGTAGAGGCCGGGACAGGAGCGCTGCACGGACAGGATGACCAGTTGATGATCCCAGCGTTTGTCCGAGGCCACTTTGTACGGGCAATGTTCACATGGCTGGGGGGAGAAGGGGAGAACACGAGAGTAGGATTAAAGACAGATACCCTGAGAGACAGGGAAAGAGAAAGGGAGGAAGGCAGAGAGAGAGAGATGGGAGGACAACATCACAGAGTGGACAGGCAGGACGATGGGTGACAATATGAGGAAAGCAGAGAGAGCGAAATGGCGAGAGCTGGTTGCCAGATGCAGTGGTGCCCCCACGGTTGCCCCAACCACGAGATAAAAGAAGAAGAAGACCATGAGAGAAAGAGAAGATGAGGGAGAGATATTCAGGACATACTAATATAAAATTTAACATTTTGCCTAGCCCCCATATTGTTGTCACTGTAACATGGCCAAGCCAAATAATTTCTCATCAAATGCCGATAAATGTTCGGATTCTGATTCTGACAGCGCCTTGGGACCAACACAAGAATGGAGGACTTTGTTAGCAAACGGTTCTTGTCAGAGCATGAAAAGAAGAGGTGAAACAAGAACAGACTTTGATTATATATAGCTCTTGCTACCCAATAAGGTCCTTATAGAAAGGAGCAATCATGTGTTGGATCTGAGCCTTGCTATCTGCAAAATTGTCTCTGGATTTGAGAGGGATTTGAATCTGTGACTTCTGCGCTCTCAGGTGGCCAACCCTGAGTAATGCCACAGACAACTTTGCCAACCAACAACTATGAGATCATGAACGTGCAATTGTTGCAGAAAATAAATCACCACAATATTTCCAATGATAGCTTGGGTTTATCTCTATTTTCCAGTACCATATTGTCTAAAGACAGAGTGCCTGGTTAGCTTCAGCTGTGTGGATGAACCACAGAGAGAGAGATGGATAAAATGCAAATAGATGACCCCTGTCCAGACATTATCGCTGATCAGAGATGACTACTACCCAGGTTGCCTTACCTTTCCCCACTCCAGGCAGCAGAGCGAGCGCGAGTCCTTGTGGAGATGGCACAGTGTCCGCCTTGTGCCCAGGTTGAGTGTGCTTGGGGGAGGGCCGATGGTGAAGCTGAACGTAGATTAAAAAAGGACATGATGTTAAAAATCATTCAGTTAATGAAAGCAGGCTCTATATTATGCGCTTTACAATCAATTATTACCCCAGCAGACCAAGTCATTCAGAAACCATCTCAACTTCCTGGGAAGCATGCAGTGCAAGCTGTCATTTTACAGGCGCTAAAGCACTAACATACGGACAAGATCGTTCGCTGTCTATAGCCGGGTACCCATTTACACCTGGGTGAAGTGAGAATAATTCGTGTCAAGTGCCTTTCCCAAGGACACAACGTCTGGCCCGAGCTGGGATTCGAACCTGCAACCTTCTGATCACGAGTCTGGTAGCCTAACCACTAGACCACCGACGCCACCCTCAGTTGACAGAAAAATCTCAAGGTCGATGATAACGCACCAATTGTTTTCCTATTGTCAAGCACTGGAACATTCCTGGTATTTTTCCCCAGTTTATGTGGCCTAGACTTGTCTCACAAAGAGGTCTGAAGACAAGACCCTCAAGCCAGTTGCATGTCCCAGGTTAGACAAGACGTCATTTTTTTCTTTACTCTGAGCTGACATGATTAGCTTCGACAACGTGCCAACAATTATCACTTTGTGACCGTGACATTCTTCTAAGAAGTCAAGATTTTCTCTCTCATCTCTCACACTCTCTGTAAATGATGATGACTTTTTTCACAATAATTTCTTTACTCTCATCACATTCAAATCATACATTTTCAGATTCTCATAAACCAGTATTTTCCCAGGTCTAACTGCGCCAAAACAAATCTCTCTCAAAAATATGTTTTGCCTGGAAGTTTGACACAAAACGTTACTACAATAAATCTTTTGCTTTGAAACGTAAGCACAAAGGCACCAAGTCTGTGGTGTAATGGTTAGGCACTTCGCCTATCATGCAGAGGACGTGAGTTTGAGGACCGCGTGGGCAGTTTATTTGATTGAATATATCTCCATTTTTCTGCTGGGACAATGTATTTTTCTGCCCAGGTTGGCCCTGACAGGCAGGGTCAAAGTCGCCTGTCCCTTAAATGACCTTACGGTGTTGCAAGGGACACTAAGCCAAAACCAAACCAACCAAACCAAACACAAAGGCAAAAAAATAAAAATCTTCATTCATTGCTAGACATCGGCTCACCTCTCTTGTCCAAAATCAATCATGTGTTGCACAATCTTGGAAGGGAAGTTAGTGGCTCCCTCTACACGGTCAAATGTCTCCACCCGCTCGGCCCCCGCCCCGCCACTGCCTTGACCACTGTCTGTGCTGGACAAACGAGGGCTGCCTTTCTCTAGGAGGGGTAGAGCTGTTAGGATATATAGAACAGGTGGAGAGGGGGAAGTTCAAAGTTAGTTGTTTATAGAGGTGCCAGAATCTTTGGCTGTTTTAGCCAGGAGAGGGGTAAAGGGGTTACAAGGGGGTTAGGAGTACCCGTGAGAAAGGAAAAGAGGATAAGGCAGTAGAAATAATGGGGGAATGGAGTTGGGGTGGGGTGTTATCAAACATTTTTAACAACAAGATACAATATAAGTAGATTGAATATATGTTAATTTAGCCCGCTGTGGCAAACTTTGTGAACTATTTCACTTAAGTTGCTGCACCAAGGCAACATAAAAAAGATGTGACATACACATGGTTCTGTCTCGGATTCAATGGCTGCAACCATCATGTCCAAGTGTTGTATAGATAGTGGCAGTAAATTACTCAATGACTGCATTGCACTTAGCAGTCATCTGGTCCGGAGAGGTCTTAAGATTGCCTTGCACTCTCGCAGTAAGAAGGGGCCAATTTTCAGGCTCTCCACTACTGGGGTACAGAGCTCGACTGCCATAACTCTGTAGGTCTTGAAGACTACTTGAAGGGTGAAAAACCCATCTAAGTCTCCAATCTACAACAACAACAACAATGAATATGTTAATTATGTATACAGGTACTCGCATAAAAGAAATACCAATCTCCTTGTCCAACACCTTTTTGTCTAATTTTTCTTCTTCAGGATGCTACTGCAGACAATACATCTTTGTGCTTGTAATTTTCAGACAAAAAGATAAATGTATGTGCTGACTAAGATAAGCTTCATGGATCATTAAGAAAGAACAGAAACCTCTTTCTGCACTTAGGAGTTTAGACACAAGTGGTCTACAGTATGAATTTTTTCTGTCTCTCTCTCTCTCTCTCTCTCTCTCTCACACTTCCCCATCTCTCTATCTGCCTTTCTCCCTTTTTCACTCCCCCTTTCTATCTGCCTCTCTCGTTCTGCTTCTTCTCCATATCTCTATCTGCCTCTTACATTGTTTTTTTCTTTCCTTTCATCCCTCATCCGTCATCCTGATCTGTCCTACTGTCCCCCCTCTGTCTCTCTATATATAAGCTACACCCCCCTCCACCCCCCCCCCCCACCCCACACACACAGGCACACACACACTCACCTTCTAGGCCCAGTTTCAAACTTTTTCCAAGGTTCGAACCAATGTTTGATGTGATAGTGCTGAACACACTTTCTTCGTCAATCTCCTCCTGGTCCGTTTCATGAGCAGCCATCAGTTTGTTCATCTCACGCACGATGATGGCTGGAATAGAATACAGCATGGTATGAAAGAATTATGCAATAACATAACGACGGCTGGAATAGAACACAGCGTAGCATGACGTAATTGTGCAATAACATAACGATGCCTGGAATACATCACATCAGATCATGATATATTCACATAATGATGACATGAAGACTACACGTGGCAACACAATGAAATGATGATGGTCTGAATACAACATGGCATGATGACAAAATCACATCTCATCAGATCATGAAATATTCACATAATGATGGCTTGAAGACTACACATTGCAGCACAATGAAATAATGATGGTCTGAATACAACATGGTATGATGACAAAATGATGCAATAATGGCTGGAATATGTCACATCAGATCATGAAATACTGACATAATGACATAATTATGGCTCTAAGACTACACATACCAGTGCAGTGGTGTAGCGGTTGGCCTCTTTGCCTGTCATGCAGAAGAACAGAGTTTGATCCCGGTCGCAGACAACCTGGGTTCTTTCTGCTGGGATTTTTTTCCATCATAGCCCAGGTTGGCCCTGACAGGCAGGGTCAAAGTACCCCGCCTCTTACTTGACCTTACAGTGTTGCAGAGGACGTAAAACTGGTAACCAAACCAAAGACAACACATTACAAATAATACCATAACGATGGCTGAAACACACCATAGCTCACATGACATAATATTGTGTAATTCTCCCTATCACTGCTATCCATCTCATCCAATATGAGTGATGGGGAGATGTACCTGAAATTATTTCCCATGGGGAAATCTCCCAGCTGCCAGTGGTCAGAAGTCAAAAAGAAAAAAAAAAGTAGAGGAAAAAACTTAGTTCACGTCTCCGCCTTCCAACCTTACTCTCCCCCCTTGCCAACTCATCAAACAGGCGTCTGTGGTGTAATAGTTAAGGCTCTTTGCCTATCATGCAGAAAACCAGAGTTTGATTCCCACATTGTGGGGACAAGCATCAACATCTTACTGGTGGGCTTCATCCCTCTCATCCCAGGTTGGCCCTGACAAGCAGGTTCAAAGTAGCCCATCTTTTAAATGACCTTCCAATGTTGCATGGAATAGCATCAAGAAGCTAGCCCAGGGTAGACAAAAGTGGAAAGTGTTTGCACGTGGCCTATACCCTGGTCCAGCAGGAGAAAGGCAATGATTGTTTGTTTGTTTGGTTAGGGTTTTACAGCTCCATCAACTCTATAAGGTCATTTCGGCGCCAAGAACCATTCCAAAGTTTGGGTAGGAATTAATTTTGAATTTTGCCCGGGCGGAAGCCTAACAGGCCTACTCTCTTCGATTTTCAACCTCCAAGGGTTCTTTAACGTGCACAAGTGATCTCCGAGATTTTTCGTCCATATCCGAGAGAGAGGCAATGATGACAACGACAATGTTGCAAGGGCCATAAAACTACAAACCAAACCGAACCGACTCACCAATGTTTTTATTCCTGGACTCCGAACTCCCCGCCTTACTGGTCTCTGCAGCTCTCGGCACGGCCTTCATGTACTCCTCCCGCGTGAGGCTCATGTAGAAACAATAGTCCGATCCCTTCATCAAGTAGTCCGAGCCTGGGTTGAGCTGGAGCTCGGCTTCTATCGCTGTTGTGTCCAGGACTGCAACCAGGTTCACGCCATACCTGGGCAAGGATAGTAATGGATTGTTAGTAGTGGTTAGGCTGCTGGACTTGTAATCGGCATGTTGCGGGTTCAAATCTTACCTCAAGCCCGACGCTGCATCCTTGGGAAAGGAACTTTACCCAGGTGTGAGTGGGTTCCCGGCTATAGACAGCAAACAATTTTGTTTGCATGTTAGTGCTCTATTTAGAGACATCCCTATTTTGGTAACAAATCCTTCATGGAAGAATTAGGGATGTTCCAAATTTGTCACACAGTCATTCATAGATGAGTTAGAGATGTCCCCGTTTTGTTACTTAGTTCCTCAAAAAAGAAAGTTGTTTCTATTATGCAACCTAGTCATTCATAACACTAATCCTAACCCACTTAAGTAAAAGAAGAGACATCCTCCCCTTAATACAAGATAAACGACAAGACATCCTATGGTCAAGTGTATACTGAGCTCTGGTTCACAAGAACTGTCAAGCAATGCTGAGGGTAGACATAAAAAAAAAAGTCTCATCCCTCACTTTTGATGTGCGTCGAGTGAGGCGAAGGTGAACTTCTTTCCCTCGTACTCCCTGAAGAAAATGCTGCGGTGTAGCTGTATGTGGTAGATCTCGTTGCCCGAGTGGAGGCCGTACGTCTGCTGCCACATCTCTGGGGCCCAGGTTCCCTCACTGGACACACGGTAATGAGTGGAGAGAGGGAGAGAGACAGAGAGAGAGAGGAGTTAGTGACTGTCAGTCGCGTACAGCATTGCTACACTTTGTATGAAAAATGAAAATGCTTTCAGTCAGTAGAAGTCAAAATTACCTAGTCTATTAAAGATATAATTTTAATAATATATGTACCTATCGAATGTGTCATGCATTTTAGAACAAAGAATATTTTGAAATGAAAACTTGTGGCATTTATCAGAACACTGGTGTAATCTGTCAAGTTTTGGACGCTTTACCCAAACATAATTTTCTCAAACCGGCCATGAGGGTTAGTAGGTCTACAGACTTTAAGAACCCAAGCCTTCACTCTCCCTCCATACAACATTTGGATGACATGACTAACAAATTGACTGCATTGACATCGATCCTTAGAGAAGGCTCTAATAGCAAGTACACTCAAGACTGAGTATCTAGAAACTTTTCAATTTGATGTTACAACTCTGAGTAACCTGAAAATACTGGAACATTTTTACCCATCATTAGATAAGATAAGTTCATCGTTTATTGTCCAGTCACTGTCACATTGGCTAGGTGTTTTGTTCAAAACATAATATATATTCCCGTAAACATAGCGGTAGCCACATTGGCTCATCCTAGAGTGCAGCATTGGCTAGACAGTACAGTGTTATCTGTGGTACCTGTGCTGTATGCATGGCGTAAGGATCTTCTGCGGATTCCTAGTCTACCTGGTCAACCTTCTGGACCAGAATGTATTGGAACATGGAGGGTATTGGAGCTTTGTTAAGAGTAAGTTGTGCAACCTGCACTGAATGAAGAACCCAATAAACATCTTGATTTACCCTCTGCCAGCAGGGAGAATGACCGAGAAAACTTTGTGAACTTGCGCAAAAACTTACGGCATCATAATTGTGATCATAGCATAAGACAAAAAGTTATTGGTGTCATGGAATGAGAACAGTTTAGATTGCAACGTCATCTCCAAGGAAAGCGAGTGTGAGAGCCAATTCCATGCAGAGTGCGTGCCAGTCATTTACATGCAACAAAAGTAACTGTTTGAACTTCCTGCATGCAATAATGGAGAAATTAAGCACATCAGCACATAGTATAAATGTCTGAATTCATCAATTAATCAAATTGGCTTATAGAGTAGAGCAATTTTATCTCATCAACCTATTTACAGACAGCCAAACCCTTTATCATTTTGCCATCAGCCATAACATCTATTCATTGGTTTCATAGATTTCAAGATAGAGGCTGAATCGCATTGCACATCGATAGATTTAACAAGAAGTCTGCTCCTGGTTCATAGCTCACAGTGAGTAAAGGTATGTGATTGCATGTGCGCGCTCATGCGGTTGTCATAGGAAAGGGATTTCCAAATTAGAAAAAAGGAAGGAAGAAAGGAAGGAATGAAGGATGGAAGGAAGGGGAAAGGAAGGTAGGAGGAAGGTAGGAAAGTCGGAAGGAATATTGGGAGGACTGATGTTTCATTCTGTATGTTACTAATAACTATCTGCCGTCATTGCTCACAGGTTTCAAAGATTCTGGCGGAGATTCCTAACTCTAACATTTTACAAGGTGAGAAAAATCAGTAGGAAGATCAAAACACAGGAAGCGCTGGCTCAATTTGTCACTACAACCAAGATCATGCCCCTCCCACTTTCTACCCCTAACCCTAACACACACACCCTTCCTTCCCCCTCAACAACAACAACAACAATCAAATACACACACACACCAGCTCTGACCCTTTCTTCCCCCCCCCCCCCTCCCCTCTCTCTATCTCTCTCCCTCACAAACACTCTCTCTCACTTTAAACTTCATTTTGCGATACATTCATAAAACATTTGCAACTATTGGTCCTATTTTCTAACAAATCCCAGTTTCACCTCCCCAAATTTATCATTCTATTCATGACAACAAAATTCCCCTCTGCAAAAATAATGTGGAAACATATTTTCAAGACTGAAGTGAATGGCTGATTCTTCCTTTCTCTGAGTCATTCCTAACTAGAGATAATGGTTTGGTTACCAGTGTTACGTCCCCGGCAATAGTGTTATATCATTTAAGAGACGGGCTACTTCGACTCTGCATGTCGGGGCCACCCCGGGCTGACAGGGAAAAAAATCCCAGCAGAAAAAAATTCCAGATTGTCTGCATGTGGAATCAAACTCGGGTCTTCTGCATGACGGGTAAAGAGCCTAGCCATTACATCACAGCACGGGTACAACTAGGAGTGAACAGGAGAAAGAAAAGAGAAGGGTAAGAGGAGGGTTGGAGAGGACGGGGAGGATGGGGAGGAGGGAGGGAAGACAGTGCATGGGGCAGGGAGTGGATGTCCCATGCAACATACCCTCGTTTAGACTTCTGTTCATTGGACATTAAAGTGAATAGGAAAGTAGAATCTTGCTTATACAGCTGTCCGCAGATGTTGCGCACCGCACTAGCAGGGAGACGGGACAGATATAGCAACAATATCAGTGCCAGCCACAGGACCAGGCAAAATAATCAGATCATGTGAGGGAAAATACTAAAGCATGATACACAAGAAAAAGAGGCTGCAAGAAAAAAAAAAAAAAGTACTTAAGAAATAAGATAAAAGAAAAGAAAAGAAAAAAGCTCAGAAGAAAAATTAGGTCACAGAAATTATAAAAGTACAGATGAAAGAATAGGCTAAAAGAAAAGAAATATAGAAGCACAAAAGAAATAAAAGCCTTAAGGGAATTTTAAGAAGTACTTTACAAATATATAGAGCTATATAAAGAGACTAAGCCTACAGATATAATTTGGTTTGGTTTGGTTTTGGCTTAACATCCCTTGCAACACGGTCATTTTTTAGGGACAGGCTACTTCGACCCTGCCTGTCAGGGCCAACCCGGGCTGAGAGGGACATTGTCCCAGCAGAAAAACGGAGATATACTCGATCACACAAACTGCCCTACGTGGGCCTTGAATTCACGTCCTCTGGTGATAGGCGAAGCGCATAACCACTACATCACAGACTCCGATCTACAGATATAAGCCCGTAGTTAAGATAAAACATTGCGGAAAAGCAAACTTGTACTTTAGCAATTACTTAGTCCATCTTGTTCTGCACCTCAACATATACAGCACAATGAAAACAATTCACTGTGAGACAAGATAGGAAATAACTAGATCTAGCAGGAAAACAGAGAAGGGGGGGGGGGGGCCGGGGGAGCGCAACAAGAGGTCTACAAGTGATCTAGTACAAAAGGATGAGAATACAAAAGATACGTGAAGCATAATAAGATACAAGTGATATATGGAGAGATGCAAGTAATGTATATATAATATCATATAACATAAGCCGATATATAGTTTAATACGATGCAAATGATATACACTGTTGGTATAAAAAGATGCACAAAGTAGTGGCACAACACTAAGGCATACATAATAAATGTATTCGAGGCAACGTAATGCTGATGCATATATATATCCATGACAATGAAACGCTGATGGGGTGCAGCAAAAACTATAAAGCATTATGTCTCTATGACAGCACACATCAAGACTAACGCTACTGGGCAGAACTGTCACTCAAAATACAGGAGTAAAACTGAAGCTTGACATAGCAGAATCATGAGTCCACAGACATGGACAAATTGACAGAAAGTGCAATGAATGACTTGAGAAGAAATAGGACAGGGTCTTTTTCACATAACCATTAGACAGGTTGAATCAGATCTACCTCAATAAAGTACGATTTATTTTATTTATTTATTATTTTATTGCATAAACATAGCGTCATTTCTGTTCCAAAACCACAAAAAATTCTCAGCTGAGAAAATGAAGAAATAAGGAGAAAAACCTGCCAAGCTAGAAGGCCTATCAATAATGAGAGTTATTGTTGGAGGTCATCTAGTTTTACGGCACTTGTAACACCATTCGTTGTCCAATGCCAGTGACTTATCTTAACTCATATAAAAATGTGTCCTACAGTGGAACATTTCTCGTCTAAATCCACTTTTGTTCATGGACAAATCAATCAAGCTTGTATCTATCTCCACGATAGTGTAGTAAGCTTCTATCCAAATATTGCGCTCTTATGAGAGCAAATTACTGGGGTAGCGAACTACTTTGATGTCAGTTTTTCCTAAAGTAAGAAAAGTGTTGTATCATTGTCATTGCACTGTCTATCTCTTTCTCCACATCTAGGCAAAAGGCACAGCTACAAATAAAAAAAAAGGCAAGAAAAGTTGAAAAGCCAAGTGAGTGATCTGATTGGCTGAGAACTTACTGTCCCCTGGAGGTGTGCAGCAGGAGAGTGACCAGTGTGGAAAGGCCAGGGTACAGGCAGTTGTTGGCCAACAGGGCAAACTTGAACTCGTCTTCGCTGACCACATGCTCTGGTGACCACAGCAGGACAAATTATGGCATGGAAATGTAGGCATTAACATCTCTAGACAGCTAGACAGTAGCCATCTAGTGAGAAACTTTTTAAAAAGAAGAAGTAGTTTGCATACCAAAAAACAACAGTGTTGAATGGATTAACTAAGACTACAAGTCAAGTTCTAAAAAAATTACCCCAAAAATGTACATGTCACATGATCTATAGATAACATCTTGATTGAGAATTGCAGTTGTTGCCCTTTACTCTTTATCAATTTAGGCCTACAGTATGAAAGATTCTTTTTAAAAAAAACTGTAATTGGAAGGGGGTGGGGGTTGTAATCAAGCAACTCTGATTTTTTTTCTCCATGCCTGTGTCGCCCACCTGCAAACTTGACGTGGATCTTGTTGGATGCTTTGTAGAGCTGGATGTACTGGCAGCAGTGAGGGGCAAAGTCTTTCACAGCCCATGAGCGCAGCACGGTGTGTTGGTCCTGGGAATACAAACAGTCGTAAAAATTGCAAACCTCAACCGGACTTCAGAAAAAAAACTACTTTCTATTCATTGGTCCTGGGAGACACATACAAGCACATCACAGTGATATAACACACTATGTGGTAGCTAGTTTGAAGTTACTTCTCTATAGAGGCATCAGCTTCTTTTGATGTTTTAGCCAGCACGTGGAACTAAGACAAAGACAAAGAAGTTCACTGGTCCAGAGTAAGCAGTCTATCTCTCCGTCTTTGACTTTCACTCCCTATTTCCCCACGACCAAGGAAGCTCACTCATCTTCCAAGGGAAATAATACATTACACTTACTACAACAGATGTTTCACCCCAGTTGTTTCCCTTGTCACTCTATTATTATTTTTTTGACAAACCAAAAGAGCTTAATAATGTGACACTGTGGGGGCAAAAACTAAACATTTTGGGTGTATTGATACATTTTGTAGTGCTACTAAATAGACATTCTTGTATTCAATCTTTTTTTCCCTCTCTATTTCTGTTTCTGTATACAGTATAGATCCAACGCAATGAAGATTTAACCTGACTCATTTCAAAGCCTGTGTTGACATTGAAAGATTTTGTGGACAGAGATCAATGTAGGTACAGTGGTCTACGCATATAAGTCCACCACTTAAGGACCCAGTTCGCCTAAGGACCCGCTAAGTTGAAAAACAGAATTTTTACAATGTAAATAAATTATAGCCTACCCCACTACAAACCCAATCCCAGAGGGCCAAGTAGGGCTATACGCTCGCTATTTCTAATTCAAAGTAAAAAAGTCAAGACAAATCATCATAATTTTCTCTTCAATTCCACTTTACTCTTGCTCTCTGTACTTGTCGGCTAATAAAATTGGTACGGGTAGGGTCGTAATGGGACTAGCGAAAGTCAAATGATCCAACCGCACTTGTATGTCTGAGGTGTCCGCCGCTTTGTTGTGAGTCCATTGGTACATCCCATCTCGGCCAGCAGATCAAAGAGACTTTGCAGCTTATAGGCCGTGAGTTCCATGGTCATCTTTGCGCAATGTAGACATCTGGACTATGATTGCCTCTCGGTAAACTGTCTCGCTCTTTGTTGTACAATAGTCTTCTGAATCACACTTAGATGGCGACTTTCTTTTTACAATGTGCCAGCAAGACAAATCTTTGGTGGGTGCAGCATTTCACGTGTCCCAAGGCTCATGGTTGTATTGCAATAACATATTTCTTTACATTTAATTGGCTGTAAATAAACCAACAATGTTTCCTTAATTCCTCCTCCTCCTTCTGCCCCCACCCCCCCTCCCAACTGTTCAATTCCTCAGGACTAAGCTCTTATATACATGTATAAGAATGTTATATTATAGATGTCCATGGTTTGTGTAGAGTTTTACTCACAGCTTTCTCCATCTCCTCGCTGCTCTTGTTGATGAGGAAGAAACACGCCTCAGCCTCGTTGATTCTGGGGGAACATGGATACAGGGGAGGGGAGGGGGAGAGATGGGGGAGTTAGAGAAGTTTGGGAGGATGTTTGATTGGTTTGGTTTCGCTTAACAGCTTTCGCAGCACTGAAAGGTAATTTTAGCGAGGGGCTACTTCGATTTTGCGTGTCATGGCCAAACTAGGATGAGAGGGACACAGTACCAGCGAAAAAATAGCGATCAAATTGCCCCAAGTGGACTTTGTACTTACATCTTCTGCGTCATAGATTTAATGCTTGACCGCTACACCACAGATGTCGTTGTTGTGAGGGAAAGTGTGTGCTTGTGTGCAGATGGGTGGTAAAAAATGTGTGAAGGAGAGACAAAGAGAAAGAGACAGACAGAGAGAGACAGGCAGTGAGAGACAGACAGAGAAAAAGACAGAGAGAGAGAGAGAGAGACAGGCACACAGACATAGATAGAGAGAGAAACAGAAAGTGAGTTAGGTGGAGAAAAATCATCAGGGAGAGAAAGAGTGATAGAGAGATTGTGGTGGTAGGCCTACATGTATAAAAATAAGGTTCATCTCATACTCAAAATGATGATCACACAGAAAGAAAAAGCCAATCAGAGGTATTAAACAATACAAAAAAGAGTTGACCTGTGACCTTAGACTAACCTGCAGCGCTTGAGGTCAATGTCCTTGAGCGCAGAGCCCCGAATGTAGAGGACGCGGTTGGCCCACTTGGGGTCCTTGAGGATAAACTGCATGTTGTCATCAAGATCCTCCGAGCTCATCAATATCACTGTGTAGAACTGTGCGGGTGAGAGTGTGTGCGGGGGAATGTGGGGGATTGAGGGATGAGGAGCAGGGTCAAGATAGGTGGGAGTGGGGTGGGGTATAAAAAGTCATCTTTATTTATCCCCATGGGGAAATTCATTAGTGGACATGTGAAAGCATCATAAATGCTAGACATAGATGGATGATCGGTGACACGTGACAAGTCAGACGTTAAACAAAAAGATGAGTTTTGGATTGCCTTCTGTATTTGCTCATGTATGAGGGATGTCTGAAAAGTAATTATAATATGGCCATAGCTCACAAAGTTTCCAGCCAATTTTCAATCTGTAAAATTTTCATGAAAGTAAACTCATCTTACAATTGTTTGAGCAAATTCTCATGTAGATCCATAAAATCAGTTTATCGTGACGTCACATTAAGCAACCCTCGTATAAATGATTTCTCCTGGCCCAGTGCGAGACGGAGCAGAGGGAAATAGTAACATTTAGAAAGAAAGGTAGAAAGAGCAAAACACACAAGAGCTCCCAACAAAGACCGAGAGACAAAGACCAGCAAAAATTAAATAGCCTGCCCTTGGCATAAGGTCACTGGTACTCTTGGTCCAAGGTCAAGGATACTCCTAACATAAGGTCAGATTGTTGGCCTTAAATGAAAAAAGTTGGGGGAAGACGAGAAGAAGCCTTGACAACAGTGTGAGGTCATAGGTCATAGGGTCATTAGGTCTTAGGTCGTAGTTCATAATATCATGAGGTCATAGGTCATGGCTTCATAAAAACATGAGGTTGTAAGGTCGTATGATCATGAGGTCCTGAAGCAAAAGGTCACCTCTAGTTTCGGGTGCTCGAAGAACTCGTTGAGAAAGTTCATGACCGACTCAGTGGTGAACTCTGTGCCAATCACAACCACGTGCTTGCTCTTAGCGGACGATTTCCGCCGGAAGTCACCGCCCATCTTCTTCCGCTGCGACCACGTGGAGCCGATCTCCTCGAGCTGGGAACATGGTGGAATTTGATGTAAATGGAGTGAGAGGGATAGGGGAGAAGGGGGAGAATTGGGGAGAGAGATGGGGGGAGAAGGGGAAGAAGGG
>JAUKPP010085793.1:0-16028 GCA_032273245.1 Phyllaplysia taylori
CATCATCATCATCATCATCATCATCATCATCATCATCATCATCATCATCATCATTATCATCATCATCATCATCATCAGTATTAGTAACATGTATGAGACGTATTATTATCACCAGTACTATTGTTGTCAGAGTATTGTCGTTTCTCAGGTCACGAGGTCTCATCTCACTGTCCAGCGATGTTCACTTCACATTGAGAAAGGGGGCGTCGGTGGCCGCGTAGTAGTGCACCCGCGTACTGGTGAGGAGGTACCGGGTTCGAATCCGGGGAAATTCCCCAGGAGTTTTTCGGAGTTTTCGTGGCTCCCACCCTAAAGGAGATGGACGTATATTCGGCGGCCCCGCCTCGTAAATGACCTTACAGTGTTGCATAGGGCGTTAAACCAAAACCAAACATATGATAAATCGCTATGGTATTTCACACAAAGCTAGACCAAGGAGGAGATTGCCCTGACACCCCAGGAGATCTGCAGATGCCAGAGAGGTAGATATGAGCAGAGATGATTCATTATATTAAGCAGGAAAACGTAAGTAGTCTATGGCGCCTAATGACAACCGCGATCGCGAGAAGGCGAGTGAATACGCAAGTCTTAGATTTTTAAGAAAAAGAAAAGCGTATCCTTAGTTTCGAGAGCTACAAATCTTTTATCCTGGTGCAAGGATGAGAAGGTGCGATATTGTGCTTTTTTTAAAGCTATATTTCTACAGATTTAAAGAAAGTGGTAAAGGTTGTCATTGGCAACGAAGCTGAAAGTATGCGCGGTAGCACGTGACTTCGTGTTGCAGAAAGGGAGATAAGCTTCCTTTCTCGAATTTATCCCTGTCTGATAAGGAAAGAGAACAAGTCGTTCTGTCTGGGAGAGAAACTTGATACATTTGACCTGTTTAAACAGCTTCTTTTACAAAATCTAAATATTCTTTTCTGGATTATGCATTTCGAATCGTTTGGATATCCAAATGCTGTCTAATTAATCATGAGAGAAAGTTTAACAGAAGAGTCCAGATTTTGGGTACTTAAAATAAATTGGGTTATATCCAAATAATGTTTATCCAAATTCTATATTCAGCTCTCTTAAAGATTGAAGAGAAGTTTAGACTTGTTGATTGAAGTGTTGTCCCTCATGGCACTCGCACAGCCTGTGGTGTAATGGTTAGGCTCTTCGCCTTGCATGCGGAAGACCCTGAATCGATCCCCGATCGCGGACGATCTGGGTTTTTTCTGCTGGGATTTTTTCCCTCTCCGTCCGGGTTGGCCCTGACAGGCAGGGTCGAAGTAGCCCGTCTCTTAAATGATATTACAGAGTTGCAGGGGACGTAAAACTGGTAACCAAACTAAACAGGCTGTCGCAAGAAGGACATTTCATCCAATAAATTCATTCATCTACCAATCGTTCTTGCGAAAGTAAGATTCATATTTGGATAAGTCGCCCCCCCCCCCCCTACCCCTGATAATCCAAATTGTAATAAAGTTGATATTGTCTATTATCCAAATTCCCAGATAACAGTGTTGATAATTACACGGACAACTCGACATATTTGACCTGACAAAATGACATGGGAGAGGAGAGATGGGAACCAGACTCACGGCAGACGAAAATTACCCCCCCCCCCCTTTCCTCTTTTTTTCCTCCCCTGCCACACCCTCAAAATGTAGAAATAAGCTATAAATTGTTTTTATTCCAGCGCCCTTTTATCCTGCACCCTCTGGGCAAGTAAATGAATAAAGATAAAAATAGACTCCACCAAACAAACAAAAAAACAATAGAGGACAAAGGAAAAAGAAGCAAAAATGTCGTAAAGATGTATTCCAAATAGCCAATGTCTTGCCTTCAAGACTGTTTGTTGTTGCTTTCACCCAAGGTAATTACGCCTGGGCCTTGCGTTCTCCAGAGGGTGAATATTCTTCCTTTGTTTTTCTTTTTTGTTTTTCTTCTTTTTTGTTTTTTTTTGTTGTTGTTCTTGTTTGGAGGGGTGATTTTTTAGAAAAGAGATGTTAGAAATAAACAATATGATGTTTACACGATGTCATACATTCGAGGTAGCGCTGGTGGCGTTTTTTTTTCCTTTTTTCTTTTTCTTCCCCTGTGCCATTCTTTTACTTTCAGGACCCCGGTTGGTTAGTGAAGAGTTCTTGAGTTAGCAAGCTATCTAATAGTTCGAGACATTCCATAGTTACTTTTGCTCGTTCTTTAGACAGAAATAATAATCATTATAAATGTTGTTAAGGTCACAGTGAATTGAGTTGTTAGAATGATATAATATCTTATTATTATCACTACATTCCTCTGCTCCTTTGAGTCCAGAGGTGGCAGACCCACGTTCCCTTCCTATAGTGGGACGACCATTTATTTATCGTCACCAGTATTTTTTAAATTATTTTTTTATACAAAATTGATACAACTAGTCTCGTTTGTTGGTGACGTTTTCTTATTACTAGTAATTTGGTTCTATATAGGTGAAGAATTGAAGATGTACAAACAAGTGTGGATGCAAGAGAGAAAAATGTATACATTCCCGTAGATTTAAGTCAGTAGATACACAGCATAATAAATTAATGTAGGTTAGTTGAATTAGAGGCCTTTTCAAGGGAGGCAGTAATAACAACAAATAATTCGGAAAAGCACAAAAAAGTAACACAAAAAAACCTTTAAAATACATAAATAATGAAAGGAATAAATAAGTAGATAAATGAAACAGTAATAATTAACAAAAATGTACTATTTTAGTAAAGAGAAGTAAATATAGAAAGAAACGATAAAAGGATAGCCTGTGTTTAATTTGCTTGTGTTGCTTTCTTCTTTTTTTGTGCGACTCTCCATGCCCCTGGCACTACTCGACCTGGCTAACATTTGTTACTTTCGGACGTTTGACTGGCTCTGTGACATTGTGTCACGTACCTTTATGCATCTTCTCTTAAGTCCATACAAGTGCCCCGCGGATCTGAATTCAGATCAAAGTTCGGGCCGAATGGATACTTAAGATCTTGAGTCATAGTTTTTGAGGATGAGAAGGCAGGTCCATTTGTATATAGTTTGTCGCTTTGGTTACTTTTCAAGTTGTGTAGATCCTGCAGTGCAACAAAAACCTGCTTTCAAGGAAAAGATAAAACATTCAATTATTCGTATTGCAAAATCAGGAGCGCTTATACATTCGGATTTTTTTTTCAAATTGATTCTTCCCCAGGCCTCCTGGTGGTAAAAACTTTTCCACAACAAATATGCATTCAATTTTTTCCCATACGTTTGCAAAAGATTGAGCGCCTATGATAGAATAAACAAGACAATTAGAAGGAAAGACTGCTGTCTATTTCACACAGCGTCAAGATATATCATGTGTGCTTTCTTCACTTGGTGGCGTTCTGTGAAATAAAAAGAAGGGTTTGGGCGACTTAAGAAATGTCTTCAGCGAGGCACGATGATAATAATTTTTACAGACACTACAATTTCAGAATCGCTCGCTTCAAATGTGACTACACATAGAAATAAATGGATAAATAATGGATCGATTAATAAAAGAATATGTGAATGAAATACTGACTGAATGAATGAATGAATTCATGCATTCATTTATTTATTTTTTTGGGTTGAAATTTTTTATCCTCCTTAAAATATCTTAAGCTTTCGTTGTAACACTTTAAGGTCATCTCAGAGGCGAGGTGCTTTTCCCCTGTCACTCAGAGCCAAACTGGGTTGAACAGACACAAATCTCGGAAAAGAGACTGAGACGCTCATCCAATAAGGGGATCGAACTCCCATCATCTTCGTGAAAGGCGAAGAGATAACCATTGGTCTGGTTTGCTTACCAGTTTTACGTCCCTTGCAACACTGTAAGCACTGTAAGACAATGTAAGAGATGGGCTACTTCGACCCTGCTTGCCAGGGTAACTCTGGACGAAGAGGGAAAAATCCCAACACAAAAAACCGCATGTGGGATCGAGCTCAGGTCTTCCGCGTGATAGGCGAAGAGCCTAATCATTATAGCACAGAAGCCTGTAATTATGTATTAGTAAATATTATGATGTGGATAATAATGATTTAAAAAAAAAAAAACAGATAGAAAAAGAAGAAAGACAGAAAGACCAAAAAATGAAAAGAGGGGAATGAATTGGAAGACACCAAAGGAAACTATCCCTGTCCACTCGTTAGCTTTCATTAAAAAATATTGTATTGAAAGAAAGTCAATTCTCTTTCAGAAAACACCCTAAAACTATTTTTTTTTTAAGGAAAGAGAAAACAATTGGCGACCACAAATAGTACATGTATGTTTTTGTGTGTGTGTGTTTGTGTGTGCGTGTATGTCTCCGTGTGTATTTGTGTATGTGTGTGTGTTTGTATGTGTATGTGTACCTTCTGAGAATGATAGATGAAACTTGTCCATGCAATTATACGAAGGAGTGCCTTCAGCTGCATTATTGATTTCTATAATAAGTAATTAATTGCATGGTCGACATTAATTTATTACGTGGCACCTACAACAGAACAAAACATGTTCCCAAATGTGGGTAATGACCACAGAATAGATATAATACAGAAATGTCACAGAACAGGTTCCGACTTCTGCCCGTGTCTGCCATTTTCTTGTGTCGTACCCACGGTCTCGAAAAACCCTCAGAATAGATTGTGGTTCAGAAGTACAATCGGAGAGGAGTACCGAGAGCCGAAACTTACCTCCCTTTATGTCCTAACTCCTAGCGCGTTTCTTCAAACGTGGCACCAATCCGACAGGTCCCGTGGTGTTCGGCTCCACCCTGCTATGGTCCAAGCCAAAATGGCAAAAAAAAACTGGCTTCTCTAAGAACTACCAGATGAAAAGAACAAGACACACACTTATTTTAGAGTGCGCAAGCAAACAGAAAATCTCATCAAAAATTATTATTAACCTAAAACCTATAAATTAGCGATGAATATTGATTCATATCAACCACGTCATGATTCTATTTTTTACTCTCTTATGACGTAGCACGCGCTAGAGTAGGGATTTTGATACTCTTCTGCGTATACATTTTTCTTTCTCTTTCCGCTTACTAATGCAGACCGAGCTTGCACCTCTTTATGAAATTATTAACTCTTTGGTACAATCCCTATACAGTGACGTCACTACTTTTACTTTCAATATAAATAGCGTCTCTAAAGAAAGTGTTTTACTTATTAAAATTTGTTGTTGTTTTTCTCGTAACTTGTCGAATAGAGAATGATGGTGCTTTGCTTAAAAAATTAATGATAATACAGGCCAAGTGCCGCACACTAAATAATGTGTATGCGGATTTCCTGAAAGCGAACATTGGCGGAACTTACCGAAGTGCCTATTTGTATTTCTGTGTCTTAATATATCTTCTGTGGTAATGACCACTGTACAAATTTTTGCTTTTCATCAAAGAGTTTTTTCTCGATCTTTTCTACCTCATGCTGGCTTTCTAAATTACTGCTATTTTTCATCAATAACGGTTGGGAGTTTGAAAAAAAGGAAAGAAAAGAAAATATAGAGATTATAGATTACTGTGGCAATGAAAACATGGAAACATTTTTGTAACTTCACGAGTGTTATCAAGACTCTCACTCCTTATTTCTCTCCCTCTGTACTCACACGAATGCACAGTCACACACACGTCATACACACACATACACAAACACATGTACACACTCTCTCACACACACGGACACACACGCATACGCACATGCACGCACATGCACACTCATGCACACACAAGCATACACATGCACACACATGCAGAGAGAGAGAGAGAGAAAGAGAGTTAGCAAATACAGACATAGGTTTTGGTTACCAGTTTTACCTCCCCTGAAACACTGTTAGGTCATTAAAAGTTTAAGAGACGGACTGCTTCGATACTGCTTGCCAGGGCCAACCTGGAATGAAGGGAAAAATTCCAGCAGAAAAAACGCAGATCCTCCGACGTGGAATCGAACTCGAGACTTCTGCATCGTAGGCGAAGAGCCTAACATTTACACAGAGAAGCCTGTGTTTATGCCAGTGTGTCGGGGGACGTTGAGTGCTCTCTATCCCTACAATCATGGCTTCATCGATACTAGGCGAGCCAAACAAACGGCCAAATCGAAGCGGGGCGAGTGCTTCATGCTTGACATTTTTACCCTTCACATTATGCGTGTTTGTCAGTCTGTCCGCCTATCTGTCTGTCTGCATGTTTTTTTTCCGCCATTCTGTCTGTTTCCTTGTCCTTCTGTTTGTCTATATAATACATCAGTAGAACATGCATTGACAAAATACAAATGGAATAACCCTCAGGGGAAAAGAACAACGCAGTGTGAACAAGAGGCTAACAGAGAGAAAAAATAAGCTAGCGGCCCTATAAATGATAAATAACTTTAAACTAACTCAGTCTGTATCTGTCCGTATGTTTCTCTGTTCCTTTGTTAATCTGTCTGCATGTCTGTCTATCTATCTGTCTTTCTGTATGTTTTCTGTTTCTCTTTTGTTTGTTGTCTTTTGTTTGTTCTCGGTTTTACGGTTCTATCAGCTCTGTAAGCTCATTTCGGCCTCGAGAACCATTCCAAGATTCTTTGTCTATCTGTCTATTTCTCTGTCCGTCTGTCCCTCTCTCTTTCGCCCTTTACGCATACTGAATCACCGAAAATTAGATATAGTTTTGTGTATGTGTAAGTGTAGGAGAAAGAGAGAAAGAGAGAGAGAGAGAGAGAGAGAGAGAGAGAGAGAGGTAGAGAGAGACAGAAGAAGGAAAGAAAGGGGAGGGCTAATGGTTAGACTGTCGGACTCGTAATCCTTGTGAAGAGTAGGGTTGCGTGTTCGGATCCCTGCAGGGCCCCGACGTTGTATCCTTAGGAGAGGCACTTGACACACAAAATAACATTTCCTCACTTGGCCCAAGTGGTATTGGGTAACTTAGGCGCTACTCTTGTGCCGACAGTGGCGTCTGTGTGCATGTTATCATAGACTGTTGTTTATAATGTTGATTTTTTTCGTATTTATTATTGTATGCATGAACTATGATTGTAGCCTACATCTGTTTGTAAATGCACCATTGTGAACCAAATTTTCCTACAGGGATTAATAAAGTATTATTTATTTTCATTTATCTATTTTTTAGAATACGTTCAAGAGAGGCTCAGTTTGTTTTTGTCATTTTGGCTTCACTCCCATTGGTAAGGTCCACATAGAGGTGAACTACTTCTACCCTCTAAATCAAAGCCAAATCGGGCTGAGAGGGACACAGCATCCTAGTGTAGAGACAGAGAGGCGCGGCCGATGGGGAAATCGAACTCCAGTACTCTTCATGATAGGCAAAGAGCCTAGCCATTACACCACTGACTCTGGTGTTTCAGAGAGGGATAATCTAATAGATGTGTTAGAATAAGGGCGTGAGGAAGAAGCAGAGGCAATAGAGAGGAAGTGAAGAAGTGAGGGCTAAAGGATCAGAGGTATGATAGAGCCATTATAATTATATTAAACGAAAACCTTGAGTGAGAGAGGTAGAGAGGTGAGACGTGAGAGAGAGAGAGAGAGAGAGAGAGAGAGGGAGAGAGAGAGAGAGAGAGAGAGACAGGGAGCATGCAAATTAAATGAAAGAAAGTATGAGTATGAGGAATAAGTGGTCTAGAGATAGAGTGTTGGCCTGTCATGTCAAAAGTATTAGGTTCAAGCCAGTTCAGTATCAGCATGTTGATAGATAGATAGATAAATAGATAAATAGATAGACAGACAGACATATAGATAGATAGATAGATAGATAGATAGATAGATTGATAGACAGACAGACAGACATATAGATAGATAGATAGATAGATAGATAGATAGATAGATAGATAGATAGATAGATAGATAGATAAATAAACAAACGGACAGATAATCAAATCAGGCTAAAAGGGAGCAGAAGACCAGGACTGTGGCACAGGATTAAAAAAATCCATCCATTCTTTGGCTTTCTTCCCCTCTGCCCTTACCATAACCGGTGCTGTAAGAGATATCCGAATATGTTTATCCGTTTATTCTCATCCTCCCAGAAGAATGATTAATCAAAATTAAACTTTTAACTTGTGAATATATGTATCTATCGATGAAATCGACCCCCAAATTGTCTATAGACTGCTTACATTATTGGTTCCTAGGTTTACGTCCCTTGCAACACTGAAAGGTCATTAAGAGAAGGGCTACTCCGACCCTGCCTGAGAGGGACAAATCCCAGCAGAAAAACGCAGATTGTCAGCACGTTGGATCGAACTCGGGTCCTCCGTGAACTGTCCATGGAAGTTATCAAGTGTACATGTATAATATCTTTCTGTGAATCGCTCTCAAATTACTACATATCCGTTTTTTAAATATGCGATACGCGCTTAAAAAGTAAAATTGTCTTTGTTTTCATCGAGTAAAAAGATAATCATGTATAAAGTCTATAGTTGGGTCACTTTTTTAAATGCAACAAAATGAGCTAGCACAGAAGTAATGATTGTCTCAATCAATTATTATTATTCGCTTTAATGAAATAAGTACACTTATTTATCCGGTTTTACCTCTGCTGTGAGCGATGTTTGAGCCGACCCACCTGTCTGCTCACTCCCTGGGAACATGCAGGTAAAGGTCAAGCATAAGTGACCCCATTGCTTGACTTTTCTGTTTGTTCGAAACTTCCCTTCTATTTTCTTTTTGTTTTTTGTCAATAGATTGCAAAGCGCAAAATAATGATACTAGAGTGTGCTTTGAGAGGTGTTTGTATGTGTATGCGTGTGTGAGTGCACGTGTGTGTGTATGTGTGTGTGTGTGTGTGTGTGTGTGTGTGTGTGTGTGAGTGCGTGCATGTGTAAGTGCGTGCGTGTGTATGTATATGTGCGTACGTATGTGTGAATGCGTGTGGGTTGGGTTGGGGAATAATCGCTTTTTCCAAAACAGCTATTACAATTACCTTCAAACTCATCCTTTTTGTAATCACTTCAAAACCGCACTTTTGCTTGAACGTCGCACAAACAAGGATCCTCTCAACGTAAATTGCTTGAGATTTTAAATTGGCTCTTGTGTTTAAGGATGCATAACTTATTTTCTTCCTCAGTGTGGTTCATTATCTTATGTTATCTAGTTTGTCGTCTACAAGATAAACACACCAAGTCTGAGATTGACAATGTTTTGTCTATGGTCCTATGGTTTTATCTTTCGGCATCGACAATATCATCATCAACCTCATTTTAGGATAACAATATGAGGGTAGGGAAAGACGTACGGTGGAGGAGGAAGAGAAGGAGAAGTAGAAGGATGAGGATGAGGAGGATGAGGAGGATGAGGAGGATGAGTAGGAGGAGGATGAGTAGGAGGAGGAGGAGCAGGAGGAGCAGGAGGAGGAGGAGGAGGAGAACGAGAAGGAGGAGGAGGATAAAGAGCAGGAAGAGCAGGAGGAATAAGAGGATGAAGGTAATGACAGAAAAGCTGAAAGGATTTGAAGAGAGCAGGTTGATAAAAAAGATCCTGAATGAGTAAAGTCAAAGAGTACAGCGAGGGAACAAAGTCACAAAACAAAGGGTTTGCAGTGGAAAATAATTGCAAGAGGAACGACGGAGGATACGTAACAGCCTAATAAACATTGCAATCTTGGTGTACACATATTTATCGAAATAAAATATATGAATTTTAAAAAACCCTCGAAACACGATAAACAGGAACGCACGCCTCTCTGCGAAGTTTGTCTTTAGAGAGGAGGGAAATGATAGAGTAAAAACCAGTAGATCGATACTAGGCAGCAAAGAAAAACAGGAGAAAACTGTGCATGCGCCTAAAAGAATACAAAATGAGGTAGAAAATCGTGAGCTACGCGCGGCCTTGTCTTGTCTACCGACTTCTCTCAGGAGATGATTATTTATTGTTACATGAAGTTCGATTCACGAACAATAATGGAAATCGACCCCGGCTTGAAACCTGAGGTAACTCATTTATTGACCTTACTCAGGTTCTGAACCCTATGTATCAACCAGGGCCAGGTCATTCATTTTTTGAAAATATGGGTCTTAAATTATTCGGCATTCAGTACACCAATATTGTAAGATTAAGATTTATACATAGTAAATTGATTTAGCCGTAAGCCGTAGTTACTTAAGATGCATTAGAAAACTGACATTTTCCATTAAAGTAATGGCAACGACAATACCACTAATATTGTCAAAGTCAGAGATATTTGCATTTTCAAGCGATATGAAGGTATCAGAACCTCGTCCGGTCTAAGAATATAATGTAATGTTACGTTAAGCAAGGTTACAAGAATCCGTTTTTGAATTCCTCTAATTTTCTTTTGAAGTCTTATATTTGATGAACGGTGTTACATGATTTTACCATGATAAATGTCTTTATAGATTGGATATCTTGCTAATGGGACGTAGCAATTTAGTGTGGATTTCGGTAGGCACTGAAGTGACTGTAACATCGCTTCTTTATATAAAAAAAAAAATTGCCTGATGCAGATTTTCGTGACAGCCAGCACGCAAATGGCAACCCTCAGGGAGACTTCCGCCTGCTTGAATGCTTAAGTGAAAACCAAAGCAAGAAGAGGCTAAAACAGCTGAGGCTAGCGCCTCTATAAATAACCCACTCCTTACTACTCGATGACCAACATCAATGTTGTCTTAGTGAACATACCCGTGGTAATCCGTGTCAACTTGATATACAGCTGCACCTATCTTTTGGGGTGGTTAAAGTAACAAAGCAGACCTGTAGGCCTATTTTACGACAAAACTTTCCAATGTACAAAAAAAGAAGAATACAAACTAATATTACAGGGTGGGTTTCTTTTTTTTCTATTCTTTTTTTTTTACATTGATCGATTCTAAATTGAAATAACTCAAAGACGACAAGAGAAAGAAATATTCTGTTTCCTAGGGATTAATCCTCATCTATTTTAGGTTTTTATCAGGCACCAAAATTAGCAGCACCTTATTAAGAAGCCAAGACAAAATTGAAATGATCACTGAATGATGTGCTAAACCTTTTACTTTCATCTTTTATCGTTTTTAGAGATATTTCAGTTTAGAATATTTTAAAAAGCACCCTATATGCCTTGGCAACACTGCTGCGTGTAGATGTTTTTTCTCTGTTCAAACGTTCTGAATTTAGTTCCTATATCGTGAGCCATTAAAGAATTTCAACAGTTCTTCTTTCCCTAATTAAAAATTGTGTTGGTGGTTTTTTTCGGCTAGAGACGACAGCTTTCTTACGGGGATTGAAACGTTTGTCTTATGCTCATCACAAAACTCCGCAGATAGGATGAGATGGCACTGCGCTGTTGAGATGTCGAGGCCGGGGGTTAAGAGAGAGCAGTTCAATACCTATTACAATGGCCTGGTATTTGTTCGATAAACAACAGCCGCAAAGTACATAATTTCAACGATCACATAATTTCATCTTCTAAAGGGCAATCTACTTTTCTTTCCGATTGTTCTTTCCGTTTTCTCCCTCCCTTCATCCTCTCTCGATCTCTCTCTCTCTCTCTCTCTCTCTATCTATCTATCTATCTATCTATCTATCTATCTCTCTCAAACCCGATTATGTAACCAAGCAAACATTATTGTGTACACTGTTATTGCTTTCAAACTCATTTCCTCTTTTCCTCTTCTTCCCACAGCCTCTATCCTCTTCATCTTCATTAATCTACATAAAGAACAAAAACGTTAGGGAAAAACTGCACAGAAAGACAATAGGCCTAAAAGAAATTGAACAAAACCAAGAATAAGATTAATGGATATCCAGGCACACACACATAAATATAGACGCACGCACGCATAGTCACACACACACACATACGTGCACATGTGCGCACGAAGACACACACACATAGGCCTCAGCACACACTCGTATAAACACATATACAAATTCGCACACGTACACTTTATACAAAAAAACATAGGGCCGACAACACGAGCCCGCACAAACACACGCACATGAACACACACACACGCGTGTGCACGCATACACAAACACATGATCACATTTACACACATACTCGTGCACACATAGGCCTACAAAAATACGTACGCGCACTTACATACACATTATCATGATGCACACACATATAAAAATGAACACACATACAAAAATATATGCACGCCCTTACATACACATTATGTTCACACATACAAAAACACATGCACGCATTTACGCATACATGTACATTATGTACACACACTATAACACCTGCATACACACACAAACACACACACACACACACACACACACACACACACACACACACACACACACACACACACACACACTCCCTATTACTGCCTCCCTCCTTCTCCTGCTCACGCCTGCTGTTCCCCTCCTTCCACAACCGATCGCCTGCCTCCAAGTCAGTCCAAGTACCTCACTCCAAATCTAACCCACCCCACCACCGACTCTCGTAATCACTTGAGGAATGGCACGGCCACTCAAAACTCTTCTCTCATAGGGAGACCTGTATAAAGAATTGCTTCCCTCGGATTTAAATATCTGGTTTGACTATTTTCAATTATTTGGATATCCAATTTTACTATGTGTTCAAAGCTAGGTGGACAGGAACATTTTAATAGGTGGCTTTCGAACGGAGATGGTGCTACGAGGGATCTGATGGAATCAAGCAGGGTGGTGATTGGAGATCATAAACACGTTGTAAACAGAAACATGCACCATATCCCCAGACCCCAAAGCACAACATCACATAACTTTAATGAACGAATGTGGAAATTTTACGTGGAAACAGAGGAATAAAGACTCTCGGAGTTAGACTTTGTCTTTATAATTTTTTTCCAGCTCTTTGAGAGAGCACCCTTTGAGAGAGTAAAGAAATGGAAATTTGTTTTAAAAAGTAGGCTTATTAATATCCTTGAAATGGCAGTCTGCACAAACTGTCACATCAAGAACAAGACTTTGTTCAACAGGTTCATTGATCGATCACTCTTGTGAAATTTGTATTCACATTTGGACAAACATTTTACTTCCCATGAGGGATCCAAATAATTAGATAATGCTTATAATCCAGATATCCAGATTGTAGTTAGAATAATTGGACAGGCCTCCTCATCGGGAGCGAAAAGTGTGTCAGATGTACAGGGGAGTATAGTCTGTTTCTCCCGTTATTGATACGTTTTGGCTAGTGAGTTGCAATGAGCTCCTGGCGACAGGTTGAGCGATCTGAAGAGATGGAAAGAGAAAGCGAGAGAGGGAGAAAGAGAAACGAAAGGAATAGAGGGGGTGGGGGAAGAGAGAAATAGAGGGGAGAGAGAGAGATGGAAAGAAGGAGAAGGCGACATAAAAGTGATAGGGGGAAGAGAGAGAGAGAGGGGTAGAGGGGCAGAGAGAAAGAGAGAGAAGGAATTCTCGTGTAAAGAGAGAGAGAGAGAGAGAGAGAGAGAGAGGAAGAGAGAGAAAATGAGGGAGACGCTGTGGGCTTTTGAGTTTTGGTTGGTTTTACGCCCCATGTTAGACCATTAGATTATGTTAGAGGCAGACTATTTCGACTGTGCCTGTCTTGGCCGACCCGAACTTATAGGAACACCACATCCAAGAGGAGAGACGGAATAATATGCTCGCCCAACGTATGGAACTCCCTTCCTGTGAGTGGTAGGCGAAGAGCCTAACCATTACATTACAGCAGAGAGCCTAGGCTCTCTGATTACAGGCACCGGTTGAGGGCGAGAGGGGAAAATGAGAAGGACAGGAGACCTAGAGGAGGGAGAAGAGAGGAAGAGGAGAGGAAGAGGAGAGGGAGAGGAAAGGGAGAGGAGACCGAGAGAAAGGAGAAGTGAGGAAGAGGAGAAAAAGAGGAGAGGGAGAGGAGACCGAGAGAAAGGAGAAGAGAGGAAGAGGAGAAAAAGAGTAGAAGATGAGAAGAGGGAGAGGTGACCGAGAGGATACCGAGAAAAGAGAGAAATGAGGAAACCGAGAGACATAGAGAGAGAGAGGGGGGGAGTGGAAGAGGAGAGAGAGAGAAAAGAGAGAGGAGAGTGGAGAGAAGGGGAGGAGAGGTGAGATGGAAAAGGCGAGAAGAGATGAGAAAGTGAGAGGGTGAGAGTCAGTGAAGGAGCGGTGTGTGTCTGTGTGGTGTGTGCGTGCGTGTGTGTCAGTGTGTGTGTGTCTGTCTGTCTGTCTGTCTGTCCGTCTGTCTGTATGTCTGTATGTCTGTATTATGTATGAGAGAGCAAGGAGAAAGGGAAAATATTAATATTAAAATATTAATATTAATATTTTCGATTGCGATTTTAATACCGAGGCCCGATCCCTACTATCGATCTGGTTTTTGGTTTGGTTGCCAGCTTTACGTCCCCTGCAATACTGTAAGGTCACTTAAGAGACTAGCTACTTCGACTCTGCCTGTCAGGGCCAACCCGGGCTGAGGGGGAACAAATCCCAGCAGAAAACAAAGCAGACCGTCCACACGTGGCATCGAACTCGGGTCTTCCGCACGACAGACGAAGAGCCTAACCGTTACACCAAGGCGCTAGTCCTCCAAATTGGCCATTGGTTATCAGTTTTGCTCTTTCTCTCGCTTTCTCTCTCTCTCTCTCTCTCTCTCTCTCTCTCTCTCTCTCTCTCTTTCTCTCCCTCTGTCTCTTTCTCGCTCTCTCATTTTCACTAACATACATTTTTTTAATTCAAATTTGTAATAGAATTTAGATTGATTTGATGTGAGCAAAAATACAATTTACAGATGTTAGATATTGAATCAATACCGCAGCTTTGGTTTGTTTTCATTTTGGTTTTATGCCTCTTATAACAGTGTATGGTCATTTTTAGAGCCGATCTGTAACGGCCTTGCATGCCAGGACCAACCCAGGTAGAAAGGGACACACCATCCTATCAGAACGACGGGAATGTTCGTCCAAGTGTTAAAACAGGCAAAGAAGCTGGTGCCTCTATGAACAAAAAACCAACTTCGATGTTCGTCAAATGCGGAGGTCGAACTCCCGTCCTGTGCGTGATAGGCTATGAACCAAGCCATTAAACCACGGACATCATCTGGGGTGTAATGTTTAGGCTCTCCGCCTTTCACGCGGAAGAACCGAGTTCGTTCCTACATGCCGATTATCTGCTATTTCTGTTGGAATTCGTCCCTTTAGCTCGGGTTGGCTCTGACAGGCAAGCAGCCCGACTCCTAAATTACCTTTAATAACTGCAAGGGACGTAAAACCCAGTTTGAAATTCTAAACAGGTACATGTAATTCAATATCTAGTTGGTCATAATTTTAAGCTAAATGAGAAGTAGTGAATTTCAAATTGCCACAGATCAGTTCGAATAGAGCTTGATGAACTGGCCAACGTGGAACTGCTTTGTTTTTGGTTTGGTGACCAGTTTTACGTCCCCTGCAACACTGTAAGGTCATTTAAGAGACGGGTTACTTCGACCCTGCCTGTCAGGGCCAACCCGGACTGAGAGGGAAAAAAATCCCAGCAGAAAAAAAATCCCTGATCGTCCGCGATCGGGTCTCGATCTAGGGTCTTCCCGCATGCAAGGCGAAGAGCCTAACCATTACACCACAGCGCTGGTACGTGAAACTGCATCCGTAGTATAATGGTCAGGCTCTTTGCCTATCGCGTGGACAACCTGAGTTCGATCCCACGTACTTACGAGCGTCTGCGTCTTCCTGCTGGAATTCATTCCTCTCACCCTGAGTTAGCCCTAATAGGTATGGTCCCAATATCCCGTCTCTTAAATGACCTTACAGGGTTGCAAGGGACGAAAAGCTGGTAACCAAAAAAATTCAGAAGAAACCTGACGAAAGGCCCACCCCTCATGGAATTCGAACTCCCCACCTTCTACGTGCTAGGCGAAGAGCCTAACATGCCCCACAATAACAAACACCGCTCAGACATAATACCGGAGAGAAGGACTACGAGAGACGAAATTTACCTCCCTTTATGAAGCGTTTCTTCAAAAGTGACGCTACCCTGCTATGGTCCAAGCCAAAATGGCAAAACAAAAGCTGGCTTCTCTATAAATAAATACGTCTTAATAATAACCTAAAACCTATAAATTAGCGATAAATATTGATTCATATCAACCACGTCATGATGCTAGTTTTTTACTCTC
>JAUKPP010085904.1:0-11732 GCA_032273245.1 Phyllaplysia taylori
TCCGGAACGCACATCATTTTCTGATAAAATTCCGGAACGAATCCGGAAATTCCGGAACGGTAGGCATGTCTGCATAGTGTTAAATGATAATGTGGTATGAACTGTCTGGTTAGGATTCGAAACAACAACATTCCACTTCCAAGGTAGGTACCCCCTATCAAAAAACACAAAAGCCTGAGATACTAAGACAAGGAACTGATAACCGAATGTCCATAACAAGGTGTAAACCAAGCCATTTCATTAGATAACAGACGCACATCCATGTCATTCATGCATTTATTGGACGAAAAATATGGTGTTCACCATCGAATGGCCTAAATAATATCAAAAGTAACCCAAGCATTCATACTGACCCTTTAAGCCCGAGAATTGACTTCGAGCAAGTTTGACCTGTCCCGGACTTGACTGTACACACTTTCAGCCTTTTCAGACCTGAAAAAAACACCAACATGAAAGAAATTGCAAAACTAATATTTAATCAACACAAACCAAACCTGAAATCTATCAAACCAAAGCTCATATATCAAAATCACCCCTAAACTCCTTGAAAAAGGGTAAAGACTACGACAAACAGCTAACCCTATACTTAAATCCATGCAAAAACATTTATCCTTCGATCTCTTCTCTGTTTCTTCTTTTTCATTCCAACTTAAAGCAATAAAAAAGACCTACTTAGTTAAAATTACTCTATTCTGATTAAACTAAATACAGTGGAGCGACAGGTCTGCTGATGCCCTGACAAATTCATCTATCCAACAGAATTGAGAGGAATCTGATTGTTTGTTTGCTTGGTTACGGTTTTAGGGCTCCGTCGACTCTATAGGGTCACTTCGGCACCCAGAAGCATTCAAAAGTATTTTTGGGTAAGGCTTAATTCTGAATTTTGCCTGGGCGGCAGCCTACTAGAGCTACTCACTCTATTTTCAACCACCACGGGAGCTTTAACGAGCGCAACGTACCAGGGCCTCCGAGGTTTTTCGTCCTTATCGGAGAAGACTAGGTGTTTTGATCTTACCTACCCTAAAATCAGGGGTGTGGTTGAAAGAGAAGGAGTAGACAAGGAAGAAGAGAAGAGAAGCAAGGCAGGGATGTGGAGGAGACAAAGGTTGTCAAGCAAGGCAGGCAACAAGTGTAGCAGGGAGTTAGAGGAGACAAATGAGAGAGTGAGAGGAAGAGTCAGAAAATTAGTTGGAAGAGTAGACAAGGCATAGAAAGAAAAGAAGAATAGGAAGAAGAAGAAGAAGAAATTTATTGGGGATAACATGCCGTCACCGTCCCTGGTTTAAACCCACAACCTTTGGCATGAGAGGCAGACACCACTAACCTCTAGACCAGGAGAGCCCCCAGTGGGATCTGAATTGTTTTCTCCATTTTATGACTCGATAAAAACGAGAATTGTAAGAATTTGATGTTCCAGCTCGGAGTTAAATATAAGAGACTAAATTGGTCATAATAATAATAGAAAAAAACTACTGCTGTTCAATAACACCCAGATGCTCAGCAGTAAGAGGAAATCAGAAACTTGGATTGTTTCTCTTCACATGATTGGTTAGGTTCAGTTACCGTTTTACGTCCCCTGCAACACTGCTAGGTCACTTAAGTTACAGGCTACTTTGAACTTGCCTGTCAGGGCCAACCCGGGCTGAGCGGGAAAAAATCCCAGGAGAAAAAAACACAGATCGCCTGCGACCGGGATTGAACTCGGGCCTTCCGCATGACAGGCAAAGAGCCTAACTATTACACCACAGTGCCAGTTCTTCACAAGACCACTACACTCCTAACACATCACAATCTATTGCAGACAGGTAGAAATAACTTTCACACTTTTGACTCTAGTACATGTATTGCCAAACGCATCTGAGCAAACAAGAATATCCTAAACTCCAGCTTAATAACCTAGTCCTTTTCATACCCCTCTTCCACATTCCAAGCATACAGTATTAAAAAAAAAACCCAGAAAATAATCTAGTCTTGGTGTCTTTTGTGATAATAAGTTGTGCAAGATGGCATAATTATAATTGAATGTAATGAAAACAACAAATACAGTTACTTGGGTCACAATACCGATACAGTAATCTGATATATCTGGGGACAAGTAATGTCAGAGTATTGGTGCTTTAATGTTCACTGATAGTGATATCACTGATGAAGGAAATAGTTCTGTGTTAGAAATAATTACCAATGTGATAAATTCAGAGAAAAAAAAAATTCAGAAAAATTCAGAAAAAAAAATCAACTGGACATTTCAGTGCCTAAACTCTCCCTCAGGAGAAAACAAATGGAAAAAAATAATGAGATGATACCAAAAATTTGTTGATGCTGCTGCTGTAACTCCTGCAGTGTTCTTGCCGATTGCTGTGGTTGTGCTATCGTCCTTGTTGCTGTCTCTGATGCTCCCTCTGCTGGTGATATTGGCCCAAGCTTTCTGTCCACCTGGTACATGTTGAAGTTGAGAAATGTAAGTCATGTTTGTTCCATTTATTGTGGTGGAATTCACGATAAAATAATGAGAAATGTGATACTTGTTTGTTTGTTTGGGATTAAACGGCACCATCGACACTGTAAGGTCATTTCGGTGTCAAATGTGATACTTTTTGTAACGCACTTGTCTAGAAATTAGTTAGAAGTTATTTATTCATATAGAGACACCAGCTTCTTTTGCTGTTGTCAAGCTGTTATTCTCGTATCTCTTTCACTTTTAGTTTTTTGCAAAAAAAAATAAAAAAAGAGAGAGCCTCTTCCTACTGTTTCTGAGTTAACCATCTGGAACAAAACACAGACCGTACTGCTTGCTTACCCATTAAGTTGATTAAGAGAGGGCCTAGGTGACTTGCCACCTCCTGTATTATTGTGATTTGTTTGGAGAAAAAAAGGAAGCACAATGTCTAGTCCAGGGATGGAAATCAAGGTTGATTTTTTTTTTAACAGCAACTTTTCCCAATATGCAAGTTATGTCAGCCTTTTCTGTTGGATAAAATATGATGTTTTACCATAAAAGTAAAAGCACTCCCATAAAAAAAAAAAAACCATCCATGCAAATGTAGACAAAAAAAATAATAAAAATTCCTTGTTGTTCAAGGTAGTTTTGATTTTACATCCCTTATAACACTGTGAGGTCATATTATCGCTTTGTATGAATACGAATGTGTTTGTGCAACATTGCAGAATGAATTTCCCCACGGGGATAAAATTAATAAAGATTACTTTTTTTTCTTTTCTTTTTAAATACCTTGATCCTGCCCGTCACTACTGTCAAGACCAACCTGGACTGAGAGGGACACAACATTCCAGCTGAGAGATGGAGAAGCTCATCTGACATGGAGATCAAACTGCCCTCCTGTCCTGGGACAAACACCTTGACAGTGTTATACAAAAAAGCAAAACACTTCCTGATTGAGGTCGTTCAGGATAGAAAGAAATATAATGGAAATTTTTTAAGGCAACAATAGAGAGTTTAATTACCGTTAAGATGCCATGCTATGGTGGCAATCTTTTCAAACGGCAACAATAATGTTTGGATCGAGTAAAGAGTATCAAGAAGGCACAAACGTTGTCAGCTCAGTACTGTTTTACTGAGCTTCATAATGCCATCACTGTAAAAACAGTGTAGTAGATTGCTGAAACAAAACACCCATTACAGCAGAATATAAGACCTCTGTAAGAATTGATGGCTTTGTTTCAAAGAAAGCAGGTAACAACATTAAAAAATCGTTTGTGACATCAATAATATTTGATTGTGTTTCAGATAATCATCTGTCCGAGAATAACATGGATTTGAATGTCCATCCAGCTTGTGTGCCTGTGTGTATGGGTGCACACACGAGAGTGTGTTGTGTGTGTGCGCGTGTTTTGCTTATGCTTTTTGTTTGTTTTATGGGGGTTTTGATTTAACGCCCCATGCAACTCTGTAAGGTCATTTACGAGGCTGGATCTCTGAATTTTACATTCATCTCCCATAGAACGAGGGTCGGAGCCATGAAAACTCTGAACAAATTCCAGTGAACTTCCCCGGATATGAACCTGGGACCTCCTCATCTGTAGGCGGACGCACTACTGCTTGGCCAACGACGCCCCAACTTATGCTTGTAATTGTATTTACCATGCCACAGCAAAATTTTCTCTGAAGATGAATGAAATATTATCTCATCTTCTACGTAATAGGTAAAGAGCCCATCTTTGTGAAGAAGGAATGTGCAGAAATACAAAAGTTTCTGAGCTCATACCCTGTACTGCGAGAGTGAAATCAAAGAAATAATCAGAAAAAAACCCACAAGTTTTTCAGTCCAGGCAAATGCAGTTGCCACATCAGCAGACTTATTTGTACCGTAGTCTACTTTCTGTTGTGACAAAAACGAAAAACCCTTGTCAGAAAAAGGTGTTGCGTGCCATTTTTCACTAAGAAAATCTTTCATTGTTCAAGCCAAAAAAAGACCCATGTGACATGTGCCTGGCACGAAGCTAAAAACATTTCTGACAAAGACTGGGCTTCTCATATTCATGCTGAGGATGCTACAAAAGTGGAGAAAGAGTCTAACAAGGCCTTGACAATGCCTGGCATGGAGGTTGCTGATGACATCTGGTTCTCACCATGGACCTTCAAAGTGCTTTGCTCGCTTCATTGTTGCAGGCATCTGCTCTGTATTTCAAAACAAAATGGACCGTTCACAACTTTACTCCCTATGTCATTGTACCAAAATAGGTGAAATGTCTGGCCTAAATAAGAGGGTGGTGTCATGTCAACGAATCAACCAGTTGCATTGTGGACTTCGTACGCTCCAAAGCAAAGGAGAAAGTTTGGTTACCGGTTTTACGTCCCCCGCAACACTGTAAGGTCATTTAAGAGACGGGCTACTTCGACCCTGCCTGTCAGGCTGAGTAAAAAATCCCAGCAGAAAAAAAACCATATAGTCCACAATCGGGGATCGAACCAGGGTCTTCCGCATGCAAGGCGAAGAGCCTAACCATTACACATCAGCGCCGGTTGCAAAGGAGAAAAAGTTTGTGACAGCTGTACCATCAAACCAGATTTTGCAATAGACCTACTGTCAAGTGCCGTAAGACAGCTTTCTCTTGCACAGCGTGTCGTCATCGTGCAAAAGTACTTGGCAAAAGGACATGCGGAAATGGAGGCTGCCAGTGTCCATAGCATCATAGAGCGCTCACTAAGACTAAGAGAAATCCGTATCACTATTCCAGCAGACTATGCTGAGGATATTTAGAGCAGCTAGAGGAAAACCTCATTCTTTCACCAGGTGCAGAACTTGGACCATTCATTCTTCAAAGACTATGCAGGAGCTGCTGCTTTCAAAAGTATTCCACTGGAAAGAAAGTAAGGGAACCAACGGTGTTAAATTTGAAAGCTCTGATGGTACAATAGCGTAAAATCTGGGCTTTACATCTCATTGGCATGATCTGTCCCAACCCAGGCGACATTGACAAGAGTTGGCAGCCTCTCCTCGCCAACTTTACACGGACAGGTTGAAAATAAGTGAAACAAAATTCAAGCACTTGCAGGAACTGAAAACTGTGCCCCCAAAGGATGTCCACTTATTCTCCGAAAGAAAACTTTGATATTGAAATATACAATTACCCTCTTCTGTTGAAAAACATGCCATGCATCGCGGGTAATACGTTTTTATCTCTTTGAATGTGAATATGGATGATTCCGAGTCTGTAATGATCCTTTTGGTTACCATTGCCTCAGTTGTCATTATAATGACTGCATTTATATAGTGCATATCCTCGCTTGAAAGCAGGCTCTGGGCGCTTTAAATCAATTATAACCCCAGCAGACCCAAGTCATTCAACTTCCTGGGAAGCCAGTGCAAGCTGCCATTTTGCAGTCGCTAAAGCACTAACATACAGACAAGATCGTTCGCTGTCTATAGCAGGATACCCATTCACACCTGGATAGACAGGAAAATTCGTGTAAAATGCCTTTCCCAAGGACACGTCGGGCCCAAGCTGGGATTTGAACCCACAACCTTCCGATTACGAGTCTGACAGCCTAACCACTAGACTACCGACACCGCGATGATGTGATGACATTGCCTAGTTCTCATTATGTAACCACTTCATGTCAGTGCACTTGTCTTTATTTTGCTTCATGTCATTGCATTTGTCTTAATAACATCAATGTCAGTACATTTGTCTTTGCTCTGATTCCTATCAGATGTACAGTTCATAATAACATTGATCCTGCTCTAGCCATGCTCCGTGTCTCAGCTCAGACATTATTTGCGTGACTGTAACAGAGCTAGTGATAACTGAATGAAGATCCTTTCATAATTTTTTTTTAAACTCAAGTATTGAGTTCATTTACTCTTTTTTCTTTGTTTGGAATTAGCTTAATCTCCATAAATTGAGTACTAGTTCTATGCCCTGTAACATATATAATGGGCGCTGTGTGTCGACTTTGACTTTTAGTGCTAACCCATACTGAGACGGACGCTACTTTCCTGCAAGAAGGAAGAGAATGGCACAACGTTTACATGCAAAGTAGAATCCTGCAGAGCCAAGTTTTCCCTAAAGAGAGAAAACACACATGCGTCTACTTGGTGCTACAATCTAAAGAGACATTTAGAGCGTTCACATAAAGATCCTTTCCTGTCAGTTCAAAAAGAAGATGGGGCTACAAAAAAGCCTAAAAAGGAAGCTGGCAGTAGAATCGGAACACTGAAATTGTTTTTCCTAGTGCTTGGTTTGGTTTTTGGTTTAACGCCCCATGCAACTCTGTAAGGTCATTTACGAGGCGGGACTTCCGAATTTTACGTCCATCTCCGATAGGACGGGTTTCCTAGTGCAACCAAAGTCATTAAAGATGATGATGACACGTGACAATTTCAGTCCGGGAATGATTGAACTTGTCATTTTTCAGCTCAACCTCTTGTGCTTCTTCAGAAGCAAGGGATTCAAAAGGTTAAATGGTGAGATGGCCAAACAGCTGGACGTTTGCTTGGACAGAGAGGCTGTACGGAAATTTGTTCTTGATGCAGCAGAAAGGATTGGTTTTGGTTTGGTTTATCAGTTTTACGTCCCCTGCAACACTGTAAAGTCATTTAAGAGACGGGCTGCCGGGGCTACTTTGACCCTCCCTATAAGGGGCCAATCCAGGCTAAGAGGGGGAAAATCCCTGCACCTCAGATCGTCCGCTACCTGGATCAAACTCGGGTCCTCCGCATGACAGACAAGAGCCTAACCATTAGACCACAGTGCCAGTAGCAGAAGGGAGGAGTGCATTGAAAAATTAAATAAAAAACAAGATGCTGTTTGTCATGTTGGATGCGGATACCGAGTTGCCAACTAACTACCTGAGTGTTAATGAACAATATCTGGATCAAAACTCGGTGGTTCAAATAGCTACCCTGGGAGTGAAAGACGCTGAAAAGTGCCATACAAGCGAGGGCATCAGAAGATTACCTGAAGGTCTGTTCAATGATTTTGAAATAGGAAAAGGTCAAGTTATAGCATGTGTTGTGGATAATACATAAAATATGACAAAGACAGTGCAAGGCTTATATGGGGAATGGTTTGGTTTGGTTTTGTTCGGTTACCAGTTTTACGACCCCTGCAACACTGTAAAGTCATTCAAGAGACGGGCTACTTCAACCCTGCCTGTCAGGGCCAACCCGGGCTGAGAGGGAAAAAATCCCAGCAGAAAAAAACCAGATCGTCCGCGATCCGGGACCGAACCGGGGTCTTCCGCATGACAGGCAAAGAGCCTAACCATTACACCACAGCGCCGGCATATGGGAAATTGGGAGACAAGAAAGAAGCAGAAGAAGAAAAAACAAAAGATGAAACAGAGAAGGAAGATGAAGAAACATGAAATGGAAACAGCAGAAGAAGAAGAGTGTGAAGATCTACGTGATGATTTCTTCTAAGAGCTTATCTTTTCAAGATTGGAATGCAATCTGCTCATAACTGAGGCTTGACCAAGCTTAGATCTAAATCTAGTTAATTATGGAAATCGACGATGATATGATCGTGCTTTGTGATATGGACGTTGATGTTGGTGCAAACGGAACTGTAAGCCTTCAACGTGTAGAATGTGATATAGATCTACCCTGGTGAAGAGCAAGCAAACATAATGAAGTAAAATTATTTTAAAAAACTATTTTTAAAAAAAGAGGTAAAATGGCTTAAAGAGAAAAATAGATAAGACTTTCAGGTGACCAAAAAGATGGAGCAAGCATTTTGGTTTTTTTTGCTTGTATGGACGCTTCGCCCGTGGATCTACCAGTTAAAAGAAAGTTGACAAGCCAGTGGTGCTCTGCGGTGAACTGTTCTAATGAAAGATACAGCAGACCAGACCCGGTTATATGCAACAAGTGCAAAGCTTTGCTCGAAGAAAGTGAAAACCCTCACGACAGACACCTGTCTCTCATGACCAGTCAAGCGTATGAGACCTGCGCAAAGGGAGGTCTTGTGAAGCCAAGTTTCACACTTGTAGAAGCCGTAAGCCTATTTGAAGCAACTTTTCAAACACATATACAAGCTTCTTTGAGGAAAGAAAAAATCAGTCAACATTTCAAAAGAAGACTTTCAAGTCTCCCTTGCAGTAGGCGCTTGAAAAGCCCAGACTGCCACTGCCACACTGTTGACTACATAGCGAGCCTCTTCCTCACAGTTAAAATCCACAATGAATTGAAAAGGACCTTGGTGTACAACTGGACGCAGAGATAAAATTTAGCCAACATATTGAAATGCAGGTGGCTAAAGCAAACAGGATACTGGTATTAATCAGGCGTTCTTACCAATTCCTTGATGGCAAAAGCATGAGGCAACTATTCACGGCACTTGTCAGACCCCACCTCGAGTTTGATAATGTTGCATGGTCACCAAAATACCAGAAAGACAAAAACCTAATAGAGGGTGTGCAACAAAGAGCCACCAGGCTTGTTCCAGGATTGTCGACTTTGCCATATGCAGCGAGATTGGAGAGACTTGGACTACCAAGTTTACAGTTCAGGAGGGACAGAGGGGACATGATCGAGGTGTATAAATATACACATGGATTATACGACACCAAGTCTCCACTTACAATGGAACAGTGCACAAGAACACGGGGTCACCCACTTAAGCTTAAGAAGACCAGAGTTAACACAGGAGCTCGTCAACACTTCTTTACAGTAAGGATCACGGACAGATGGAATGGACTCCCAGACGAGGTCGTGACTGCAATATCACTCAACTGTTTTAAAAACAGACTAGACGTGCTGTGGAGCCAGTACATGTAGGCCTACCAATATTAAACTGAGCCAGGGAGATCACAAAAAGGTAAGACTCAATAAGATCGTGCAAAAGGCCAAACAAAGCCCTGATATCATATCATATCATGAACTAAAACTGAGAAATGCTGCACCAAAGAAACGGCCCCACAAACAAGTACCGAAGCTCAAGAAACTCTTACACTGTTAAAACAATGACTCTGGGGACAAGCTGCTTTATAATGTGTGTCCAACATCTTTCTGGTGAGTAAACAAGATTACCCATTTGTCCTACGTTACTCTAAACTCTTTGGAGCAGAATAAGATCTAGATTTAGATCTTTTTGTTCGACATTGTTATCTTTACTGACTCAAAGTCAGCGTCAGCGTTACAGGCCTTAGAAAAAGGTGATGCTGGCAACGAGGAAGTCCACCTCATAGCAGTGAATGCTGACAAACTACTCTCTGCTTGTGCTGTGAGAGTTGTGCTGCAGTGGATCCCCGGACACACAGACATCTTTGGGAATGAAAAAGCAGACAAACTTGCAAAGAAAGGCTCACAACAAGAACAACCAAACAGGCCAACAACTTACCAAACAACCAAAAGGATCATCACAGAAAACTGCAAAGAAGAGTGGATGAACGAGTGGGCAAGGGGGTCGACTGGAAGACAGGTTTACAACCACATGAGCAAAGTTGACCCAAAAGACAACATTTAAAGTCTCAAAAGGTGGGATCAAACCTCAGTCTTTAGACTCAGAACAGGACATGTACCCCTTAATCATTACCTGAACAGAATAAATCCTGAACACCCGCCATTCTGCTCGCTGTGTGACTACCCATATGAAACAGTACAACACCTACTGTTCCAGTGCCCCAAAACTACAAGACCTCAGGCAAAAACTTCTTCCCCGCAATCCTGACATAAACAACACTCTTTATAGCACTAATGAACAGCTACTGAAGACCTCCACCTTCTACAACATGGTATTGGGCTGAAGGACAAAAACTCAAGGGCTTCTGGATTAGAAACAACAACAACAACAGATCTTTTTGTTCATGATGCAAATTTCCATCTTTCTCCCACTCAATTTCTTCCTTTTTTCCCTTAACCCCTTTCATCTCTTTTACACCGGCACGCTTTAGGCATTGTTAAATCATCATACCACAACATAAACACCCATGCTCGGCAGTATGTATCCAAGGTAAACAACAGCCAGCTCAGCCAATCAAGCCTGCAAAATAAAGAAGTGAGGGTTTCTGCCCCCTGTCACATGACCCAAATAGGAAGTGTCTAGTTTTCTAACTCTTTTGTTTTGGGTCAAATGTCACATGGACAAGGAGGATAGTTATTTGAGTATAAAGAAGATAAAGGAAAAATCTGAGAAAGGAAGAGGAGGGAGGAGGAAGGAGGAAAGAAATTAGAGAAACAGAACGGGGAGAGGAAGAGAAGGAAACATTAGGCGGAGAGGAGGAAGAAGGATGGAAGAGGAGGAAAGGAAGGAGGAGGAGAAAGAGGGAGAGGAGAGAGGAGGAGAAGAAAGGAGGAGGAGGAAGGAGGAGCAGAAGGAAGGAGGAGGAGAAAGGGGCTCAAGAGAAGGGGTAGAACGACAAAAGAAAGTGAAAAGTATGCAAACAACAAGAAAATGGCAGCAGTGGAAGAGAAAGAGCAAGAAATGAAAAAGGGGTGAAATAATAAAAAGAAATCAGGAGGAAAAGGGAAAAAAAGACAGCCTGAGGAGAAAGAGCACAATGAAAGAGAAGAGATGAAATAGGAGAAAGAGCCGAGAAAAGACCAGAAGAAACAGAGGAAGGAAAGAGCGGAAAAACACAAAAAAGGAAAGAGGAGAAAAAAAGCAAGAGGAAAGAGCAAGGAGAAGCAGAAATACACAGAGGAAAGGAAAGAGGAGAAAAAGACAGAATAAAAGAAGTATTGTTTGCCGAGTCTTGACCCCTCCTGACACAGCTCTGGTCATTTCACGGACGGCGAGTCCGACCCCTCATCAGTGCTCTGGGTCTGGAGGAGAGCCCACCAGAAAGGAAGAGAAAATGTCATATCCCAAACCATGGGCATCAAACCTAAACCTTTTGCATGTAAGGAAAATTTGCAACCAACTACACCAACAGCTGAAGATGAAGAGTAGAGCATAAAGAGAAGAGAAGAACAAGTAGCCTCCACGATCTTGCCGACAGAAGGTATATATGTGCAATTAACATATTATGTAAAATAAAAAAAAATTCTTGTTTCACAACCTCAGGCTAGGGTAAATTGAAACTTTTCTTTTTTTTTTCTTTTTTAACCAGGGCCAGGGTTAAATTAAATGTTTTCTTTTTTAAAAATCTTTTCCACAATCTCCGGCCAGGTAAAATTAATCATTTTCTTTTCTTTATTTTTTCACAATCTCAGGCCAGGGTAAAATAAAATGGCTTTTTTTTTCTTTCGTCAAAATCTCAGGCCAGGGTAAAATAAAATGGCTTTTTTTTTCTTTCGTCAAAATCTCAGGCCAGGGTAAAATAAAATGGC
>JAUKPP010086014.1:0-16025 GCA_032273245.1 Phyllaplysia taylori
CCCTGGGGCACACCGAAAGAGAGAGATGTAGACTCTGAAAAATCTTCCCCAACTTTAACAACTTGCTGTCTGTTTAAAAGATATTATTCAAACCAAGCAAGGGCAGTACCACGAATGCCAAACGTCATTTCAAGCTTTTTAAAAAATGGGTGTATTTACTTGCTCTTAAGTATGTGTTTGTAAAGTGTCCTTCCTGTCTTTTTAAATTTTACTGCTTTTTTGTAGTTGTAGCACTTCAACAAGCTTTGTAGCATGAATAGGCAGCCTTAAGATTTTTCCTAAAGTCATGGTTGGTTTCTATTTTTGTAACTGGAGATTGAAGGAAAAGTAGGATGCTTGGTTGATTCATAGAGCTTTAATCAGAGGTACTGATTTTTGGAATGTATCCACAAATCTAGAAATCTGGACCAGCCTCTTATTCATCCGTAGCAATCTAACAACTGAAAAATGAGACAGAATAACTGGACTTTTGGATTGTTCTGTAACCAGTGGGCTTCTCTATATAACTTTAAAACAACTAACTACAGACTAAAGAATATTCTGCCCTTTACTTTGCATCCCTGGATTCTTTTTCTAAAACTTTGTGTTCTCACTGTCACTGTAGTACCTGAATGAATCGCAGACATACTCAGAATAATGTGACTTTTGCTCTATAATTGTCTCTTACTCTTAGTCATTTTCTTTTTTGGCGTGGTCTATACCTGTTGTAAAAGCTGTAGATTTCTGTTGTGAATTTTGTGAGCATGAGTATCGTCCAAAAGTTTCACATATTCATTAGCAAAAAAAGCACAGGTTCCCCAGTAAATCATTTCTTTCACTGGGTAGAACAACCGTAGCCATTAGCCAGCATGTGCATAGGTTGATTGATTCAATCAGGATGGTGGTTGTAGGGCTGTAGTTCTTATGTGTGCTTTTGCTTGGATTTGTTTGTCTGAATTCAAGATTAGAGGTAACTTGCTTTTAGATTTTTTTCCACTGCATTGTGTAGGTGTAAAAGGATTTTGTGCTCTTTTAGATCTAGAGAGGAATAATTTGGTTTTGAGTGTTATGATTTTTTTTCAAATTTGATTGGGATACTCTATACTTTTATCAAAGTGGGGATTTTGTATATGGGTGTTGTTGTTTTTGTTTGTTTATTAAATTCTTTCTTTTTTTTTTAGCAAATAGAGATTGTGTCTCAGATTCTTTTTGTGTTTACTTCGCAGCTATGATAACTACATTTTTTTTTTTTTAACATGGGTAGAGACTATTGTAAGAAGCAGACAAATATGACATTCCTCTGTAGTGTACGCACATTACTTTACCTGCGGAGTAATCTGATGAGTGAGTTACATGAAAGGAAGGGACCATCCAATTCAACCATTTTCCTTTTAATGATTTAGGTAGATTTTTCTATCAAGGGTTTCTGCTTCCCTCTTACTCGCCCACAAAATCTTCATTCTGGGAACTGTAATGTACAGGCTCAATAAGTGATAGTTATCTCTAAGACTAAGACTGATGTATGCCATACATTCATGTGGTTGGGAAATACTGCTTTATTCTCATGATAGAATTCTACTCTTGCTCTGAGCAGTGGTTAATGTCTTTGTATAGATAGAATTCAAATAGATCCAATTTTCTTTGCTCTTCCAAAGGTTTATCGGGAAGTCTGTTACCAATGGATCCTTTGCCTGAGGCTTTCAGTGGTAATGACAGTGAACCCAGCAAAAACCTTGCAGACTCAGGGTCGTCGCGAGAACAGACAGGAGACTCCCGGGAACTGTTTTCCACCGTCAAGAAATGCCCACAATGTAAGTGCCTGATGGATGTGTGCCTACATTTGCAGGAAGCTTTATGAGTTGTCTGAAATCGTATATAAATGTTTGTAGAGTATTGCCCACTTGCTGTGTTAAGTATTTAGTCTATGACATGGATGAACGCTCAGGAGAAATGAATTATACAAATTTTTAAAGGAACGTTGTTGTTTTTTCTCTATGTATTGTCTTTTTTTAGTAGCAATTAGTTATGTCCCCTTATTTGCTTATCCTTATGAATACAGGTAATTATTTAAATTTTCTTTATCCAGTCACAGGAGCTTCTGATACAGGCAGACGTAGGCCCCAAGCTCTGTTCCAGAGTGTGGTGGAGGAAGGGGAATCCTGTTTAATGGCAGAGGACGGAAGTGAACAGGGCAGGCTGTACAGCAGTATTTCTCCTGACAAACACGGACAGAGAGAGGATGAACACCAGTTCCTGGATTCTGGCATGGGACAAACACAGAGTACTGCAAGTCAAGGGTTGGTGTTTCTTGAAATGTTTTATGGAGGGAGTGGAGGGGATGATCAGTTTGCTTTTGGTTTTATGCCCCAGAGTAACACTGTAATGTAGAGTCATTTTAGAGGTGGGTTCGCTTGACTCTGTATGTCAGGGCGATCTTGGGCTGAGAAATGGAGATACTCATCCAGTATGGGAAGCTACCATATATACTCTTGTAAAGACAACTTATAGATAAGACAGGGGCAGTGTTTTGACCTTACAAGAGGAGCTTTTTTGTTATTTTGCTGGTATGGACTTTTGATAGATCAAGAATCAATATGCTATTGGTACATGTCTTCAAATCCAAGGCGAAAAGGAAAAATTCCACCCAGATGATTAAAAGTTCCTCACTTTAAATTGATCTGTCCACAATATCTGTGGGTATTTTGCCCCGAGCGCCAACCATCCAACCAAAATCAATGTAAATAAAGTGAAAGGTAATTTCAGGTTGCCTCCTCTCACCTTGTTTTGGTGATTGTATATTGATTCCTATGAAATATCCCATGTATAAGATGGGGGTAGACTTGAACAGGCAATATTTTGGGAAAACTTCTGTTTTATACACTGGTATATAGGGTAGTTCCCATTACTTTGTGTCTTAGGTGAAGAGCCTTACTATTTCACATAGAAGATGTTTAGTGTAAATTTAGACTTGGTATATTTTATTATCATACACTGGTTCTGAGTTACTCTTAACCTGTCAGTTTGTAATCCATTTTGCAATAAAGTCGTTCTCAGGATTTTCCCTGAATTCAGGATTCATGTACATCTTTGAGGGCAAATAAAACCCACCTGACTTTTTTCAAATGTGATATTTCATTTGAGCCGCATAGCTTCAGGTCCTAATGTCAACGATGACTTGACCAGCTGTGCATGTTCTTGATTTTAGAATTTCATTGTAGCTTGAAATTGAAGTTTTATTGTCAGTGAAGTAATGTCTGGTTCATTTGTTGAAGAGTTTATTAACAAAATTTGAGACTTTAGACAATATTATATTTTAGACTTTTAGGAGTAGCCTATATCTTTTCTTGTCCCTTTTGAACATTTATGTATATGAAACATTATTTTCTTTATTTTTCATTTGGGGATTGGAGAATGATGACTTACTTGTTGATTACTAATTTGTCTGTTGTCAACTGCTTCCCTCCTTCCCCCTAAAAAATTAAATCAGACTGACCGGGTTCAAGTCAACATTGGGTAACAGTTCAAGGGGAGCGAGCAGCTCTAGTGACACTTTGACAATGCCTAGTTGTGCTGACCATCTGCTGAAAGGCTCACCACTGACCCAGAATAACCACAGAGATGACACGAACAGTGCTCGGATTGCTGGTGACCCTGCTCAAAGCCTGGAGGAGAGATCGACAGTGCCCTTGGAGCAAGATGAGGAAGCTGACCACACAATGCATCAGGTCACTTTCTGAATTAATTGCTTCTATTCTTCCTTAGAAAGGCAAATCAAAGTTTTCCATTTTTGCGTCGAAGTTTGAAATGAAATAAAAAATATCACTCTTGTTCTTTGATCTACATCACTCAAAATTATTGAATTTAGTGTGCAGGTGCTGCTTTAGTCTAGTGGTTCAGGGCAGTCTAAAGATAAGGACTTGGTCTTCCCTGCATAGGTTGTAGCGAGGGTCACTTTTGTTGAAACTTGGATGTGAGCAATTCAATTTCTCTCTACGTCACTATTATCCAAATCTGCTTCCTGGAAGAGCAATAAAATCACAACTGTCCATTCAGAAACATTAACTTAAACCATTTTTGTGTCCTCAGGTTGCCCTGGAGGCAGAGGATTTAGAGGAGCTGGAGGCTTTTTCGGACTTTGAGGAGGAAGCAATGTCAGATGAAGGTTTGTAATCATTGTAAAGCAGTAATGTTACAACATCTATTTTCAGATCTAAAAGATAAAAGCTCTATATGCAATGTTCATAGATTATTGCATGCGCTCAGTCCAAAAGTCAATTCTGCTCAAAGAATCTTATATCGTAATTATTTTCAAGATGAAGTCTGTCTGACTTGTTTGTTCTAAAGGTTTATGCTTTTGCTGTTATGTGCCTTTTGTATCTGCACTGCCTGCATTTTCAAAATGCTGTTTTGAAGAAAACCTGTGACGATTTTTTTTGTTTTTTGTGTTAAATTATATAAATGGTAAAATGATTGAGTCATTTACAGCAAGGATCGATATAACACATTGACATGTGATGATTGCAGCCATTGATTCAACTTTGAACCATGTGCATGTCTCTGTATGATTCTGATTTATCTTTCTTATTTCATTTCAATACAGACATGCCCGTATCTACTGGAAATTTGCAATCTGATGTCAGGTAAGTAACGTATGAGAATTCTATAGATGCCCACATATTGTTTTTATGTATTATACAATTTTACCCGGTGTCTTGGAAATGCATCTAAATCCACTAGACTTGGTTTTCTGATAAGTTGAATGTTGGAGGAGGAGTTAATCCTTTTTTCACATTCCCTGACAACATCAACACCTCCTTGGTGGACTGTACGTGGGCTGGGGGCATGTACGAGCCTGTTACTTTGATAATGACCCATACATTCTGTATCTTAGTAAAGACATCTAAATTGTAAAAGCAATCTATTATTACACAGCTGAATTTGGAACACAGTTCGCCGACAATATAATTCGAAACATTTTTGAAAGGAAGTCATGATTCATGCATAATGTGTCCATTCTAGTGCTTGCACAATCCTGGAGGAATATCATTTGAAAATCTTTTATATATTTTAGATCAAGAGCAGTGTTCTGTGAAATGTGTGCTGGTTGTCAGTCACTGTGTTTGATTTGAATGTTGTCACATTCTTTGTGGATCCCCCTTCCTACTTTGTACCAGAGGACCTGTCCACCGAATTAAAACTCATGCCTTTTGTTTGTACTTGCATTTAATTAATAATTTTTTTCTATAGTGCTTGTATAGGAGACATTGCGCATGTGAATTCGCTTACAGGAGAACTGGATGTAGGCATGCAAATTCAAATTTCCTTTTTTCTCACCTATAAATTATAAACTTTCTCATTTCGATGCAGAAATGTGGATGAAAGTTCAAGCGGAGGCATGTTTCCTCCAGTCCTGCCTACGTCAACAACACTGCCAGAGGATGAAAATAAAAATGTATGTCACATAATGGATGGTCCATTCAAGGTTCCTCTTCCTCCCTCCAAATCAGGCGGCAAGTCAAAAGATGTTACAGGTGAGCTGGAGTGCATCGGTCAAAATAGGAAATCTCATTCTAGTTTGTTTGGGTTTTTTGGCGCCTTTAACATTTTATAAGGTCATATCGGAGCAGGGTCACGCATGCTGTGGGTTTGGTCATGTCTATATTTTACAACACTGGATTGAAAGTGGTGAAGGAAAATTATATGTGTGGATGTTTTTGTGCTTTGTTACTTTATTGACTTGTCTTGGTTAATTTTTTGTTTTTTTTAATCAGGGTCTTGAATGTGTTAAAAATCCTGTAGTATGTAGAGAAATATATTAGGAGAAATTCAAATTCTAAAGTAATTTTGAATAATCTGTTTAGTTTGAGGAATCGCCTTTTATTTGCCCCTTCACTGCTGCCCTCTATAATCCTCTTGTTGCAGCCCAGCAAAGTGTCAAACCAACCGTTTTATATGGTTGGTGCAACTTGCCAAACTGCATTGAAGATCTCCTCAACATCATGTTCTTTCTCCATTTCAGAGTCGAGGGACGAATTGAAATCATCCGACAATGGGATTGGAAGAAATAATGAATCTCAAAAGTTTACAGAATCTCTTCGTTCCAATGAAAGTGGATCAACTTCCAACTGGGGTCCGTCCATTCACTTTGCTGACTCCTTGCCGTTTTTGCACAGCAAAAGTACTTGTCAAGATGATAGTCTTTGGGGAACTCCGTCAAAAGCTGATCTGGAAAAGCAAGGTATTGTCATAGAGTATTCTGAATTCGGTTTCAGTAAAACTTTTCTAGATTTAAATTAATTTTATTGTCTTTTAAGCTCGAGAAATATAAAGGTTTACGCTGATATGAAGTAACAAGATATCATTGTAGAGTGTTCAAAATTTTGTCACTGTAAAACTTTTTTATATTTAAGTGAACCATATTGCCTTTTGACTTGAAGAATCATGTGAATATTTAAGCTGATCTATGGAAACCAGATATTGTAGAATATTGTAAAGTCCATAGTAAAACTTTCGTAGAAAGAAGTGAACTTTATTGTCTTCCAGCTTGGTGAATCATCCAAAATTTAAGCTGATTTAAAGAAACACGATATCGTTGTATTCTTCTATTGCCGTAAAGCTTTTCTACATTCAAGTGAACTTACGTTTTTTTTGACTGGTTCACTTTCTGTTAGAGAGAGACGGTTTTGCAATAATGTAGAGACACTAATTCTGTCTAAAAAATTCCATATGTTATTCGTGGAGTTTGGGTCCCAGCATTTAGAAACTTATCTTTTTCAACCCAGATGGTGATATTTTTGCTGAACCGGAGGACCTGTTCAAAGAAGCAGATTTTCCAAAAGATACTGATGAGGAAAACCCTTTTGCTGGAGAAAACCCGTTTCTCCATTTCTCTGGTGGAGGGCAAGATCTGGGTTTTGGCAATGAAGATTTTATAGATGCAGGTAAACCATATTCTGTTCGTATGTGCATTTTCTTAGCCTGTCAATATAAGATTTTTTTCTCTTCATTCATTTAGTTCATTGTCATGTATTTTTCTCATTTGTTGACTTTAGAAATGGTGTGCTTTCAATTAATTTCTTTTAGCTGGAATTTCAGGTCGTCCCCTAGTCTTTTTATTCTAGCGCTAAGTTTGCATTGTGTACATTGGGGAGGGAGGGGGGAGGAGCACTTAATTTTTCGCCTTCATTTAAATATTTGCTATAAACCATTTGAATGCTGGTTTTGACTTAGATGATATTGATTGTCTATATTTTTTTTCACTTAGCTTATGTTTTGATGGAGTTAAAACTTTTTTTGGAGAGTACTTTTTTGCAACATTCTTCATGAAAGAGCATTATCTTGAGAGGTATTACCCCTAAGATACTTGCACTATGGAACCTTTTATGCATTGCAGAGCAGTTCTGATCAGCCAGCGATGTTTGAATTAGGTTCTTGTGATTTTTGGGAGCGCAGCTAATTTTTTCTTTCTGCATGTGGTGTTTTTCTTACAGGTACTGCTGCAGCTATGTTGGCAGAGGATGAAGAACAGTTTAAGAAGGATAACTTTTGTGAGGATGAGGTAAAGGCTTAGTAGGATGTGATCTACTCATGTGTTTCTTTTATGAATTACACAGGATATGGATACTAGTACAAACATTTTTAATGATGTGGACAATGAAATTTAAGAGGGATGTTTGGAATGTAGTTGTCTTTTTTTCTTATTGTTATAGATAGACATGATTGACCAAAAAAGGATTTCAAGCAATAAGGCTGTTCAAAGTTTTTATTAGGTCTTTTTTAATTGATCTGAGTAACTTTTTAAAATCAAAGACCATTTGATGTGATCCGGTAGGGAAATTTGTTTTTACAATGGTATAATGCAAAGTCAGTTATAATCATTAAAGCAAGTTGAGGTCATAGCAGATAGAAACAATAATAATGGCTGCATTTATATAGCGCATATCTTGACTTGAAAGCAGACCAAGTCATTCAAAAACCCTCTTAACTTCCTGGGAAGCAAACAGTGCAAGCTGCCATTTTACAGGCGCTAAAGCAGTAATACACGGACAAGATCGTTCGCTGTCTATAGCCGGGTACCCATTTACACCTGAGTGAAGGGAGGAAAATTCGTGTAAAGTGCTTTTCCCAAGGACACAATGATGGGCCCGAGTTGGGATTTGTACCTGCAACCTTCCGATTACGAGTCTGGCAGCCTAACCACTAGACTATCAACATATGCCTATCGTACAAATAATTCATATTGCTTTGAAAGGCCTATGTATGTCTTGCAAATCTTTCATTTTGTGTTATTTTCATGAAATTACTAGTACTAATTGGTGGCCGTCATATTTTACTTTGCAGTTTGCGAACATATCCCTTGGATCCGTGCGATGGATGGATGAAACCTTCAACAACATGACAATATCAACGTACATGGCGAAAGGTTCAGAGGAATGTGGCTCTCTCTCCGACCCACAGCGGCGGGTAAACATACATTTGAATGACTATGCATTATGAGCATCACAAACAATGAGTTGATCAATATAGACGGTTAACTTGCTTGAAAATGTATCCCTGGAAGCATCAGGGATCCTGGTGGTGATAGCAGCACTGACCCATGAAAATAAGCAGGTCTTTACTACAAAAAAGGTTTCATACCACAGAGGTAGCGGGAAAGCCATTTCATAAGAATTTCTTTTAAAAATCATGGTAGACTAAAGTGTTTAGAAATAAGATCAGGGTGGTTTTATTTAATTTTTATAAGGTTCTTGAGAAAGTTATTAGCTTTTACTGAAATAGCAAGTGATTTGATACTATATACCTGATATTATTTACCATACACAAATTGTCAGCAGTGCAATAATCACTACCAACGGGAGATGACACTGTGCTCCAGAGAGGATATTTTTTAGTTGAAGCAAAGAGAGGATGAGTAAATCGTCTGTATACTTTCGTGTCTGTGTCGGTAATCTATTGAATAGTTAATTCAAGTTAAGTGTACTTTTTCGGAGAGCGATAACACATTATGATTAGTGATTATTTGTCTAATACAAGGTACTGCGAATCTTTGATCCTATGCATATTTCTTTGTTTATTAATGAAAACTCTGGCAAATCTTCTTATTGTGCTTATGCTATTGTTTAAGAACATTTGTCCTTGAGGACACACGTTACACACTGTTGTCACTGTGCACATTGGTTTTTTTTTGGTAATGCAACAATTTATTTGCTACAGTTGAAATATGTTATCGTTGTCACTTTAGTTTTGTTGCGGTCTTCGAACTCAAAGGGTTTTTTCCTTTTTCCAGGTAGTACCATTTGATAGGAAATGAGACTAGAAGTTCCGTCTTTTTTAAAAATTTCTTTTTATTTGATTTTCAGTGAAGCATGGCAGATGTAAATATAGTAAGCTCTGAACTGACTTGTTTGGGAGCACAATGATCCCTCCACAAAGAAAATCATACTTGCTAAAAAATACAGCTGTCGTGAGAGATTTTATAGAAACCTTCGCTACTATTGTAAATTTGACTTGAAACAAGGATAACGGGTCAGAAACACACAAGATTGGTTTCTATTTCGGTGCTGCCTAGGATTAGTGATTACAAACTATTATGATAAGATATTTTTTGGATATTTTTTGCTCTGTATCTATTTAGGCTGACATCGGCATGCCAGTTCAGAGCCCTCCTGCGGTGAGACAAGGAATTCCATTGTATTTACTTGATGAAACACGTCAGGAAGCAACTGGGAGTAGTGGAGACGAGAAAGGTAATTGTTTTTGTTTTGTTTTAGTTTTGGTCACTTTTTTTTTGTATGCCTTTTCAGACATTCTTTTTCCTTTCCTTTACTTTCTAGTTTAAAATGCTTATTGAAAAGACTTTACTTCTCCAGTCAAAATTAGATGGTGGTGTTGTGCTTTTTATCTATATTTGAGCGGTATGATCAAAGTAGTTTGTTTTTTTGTTTATAATTTATACACTTTTGTTTTCACATTTTAAAAAAGAAGATTCTTAGCTGAGTAAATTGCAACTTGAAAAACTCAAAGGATTCCTGTTTAAATTACCATGGTTGTAAAACACCTGATTGTCACAATTAGATTTTGAAGAACATCGTTTGTAAGCGAGACACACGACACTGACTTTCCTGGTCTTGAAGCCAGATGAGTTTTTTCACTTTGACTTGGTGCTGTGATATGGATAAAAGGATGTGCTTAAGTATAGAATAATGACGACAAAAGGTTTAAGGAAAATCATTTAAATCTTTAAGCATTGTAAAATTACTTTAAAAAAAACATTCAAATAATTTTCTTCACAGCAGTGTCGAGCACTAGTGAAGAGGCTGCAGACAATAGTGTTTCATCAAAATCCCCTCCAGGTATCAATAAAGCTTTGCCCGAGCCGACACAATTGGACTTCCAGACAGAATCCAACAGTTCCAATATCATCTTTGAGAAGACCGCTGACTCAGCAGATACCTCTCGTGGTAGGTTGTGCCTACTCATTTACTTTCTTTAAAAACCAAGGAGAATAGCACAAGTATTAGTGATACATTTTTGTCTTTTGTACCACAAAATTTGATGTATGCAATATTGTATTAATTTTTAGAAAGACAAAAATGATTCTTGATGCTTGCTAAATTTTGTTCCTGTAAAAATGATAACTGTTACTATCTTACTATTCTAAAAAAATGTGATGTTTATTTTAAATGTGCTGGAGATCCATGGAACTTTTTTCTCATCACCAGAGTTGACATTCAGCAGTGTACACAAGCTGATGTACAACCCAGATTTTAGCACAACAGACCCATCAGAGGCCATCTCTTCTATGCTGGAGCGGTTTGTCAGGGAACACAAGGAAAAGAGAGCCAACAAAAAGTCAAGTCAGTCGTCACAATCGACTAAACCGCCCCAGTCTGATCTGATGCCGCAATTCAGTGAAAACTCTCAGCCCAGTCAAGGGGCGCAACCCATGCAGACGCCACATTCGAGCCTGTTACCAAAACCGGACCACTCGTCAAAATCCATACAGATGTCAAAAGCAAGTCCAATGCCACCACCCAGTCAATTGCCTCAATCCACACCGTCTTCTCAGTCGAGATTGCCAAAGCCCATTCAAGTGTCACAAGCCATACCCACATCAGTGTCTAGATTGCCAAAGCCTATTCCAGTGTCGCCACCCAAACTGACATCAAAAGCAAGTCCACTGCCACCACTCAGTCAATCGTCACAATTCATACCGACGTCACAATCAAGACTGCCAAAGCCAAATCAAGTGTCGCCATCCATAGTGACATCAAATGCAAGTCCGGTGCCAAAACCCAATCAGTTGTCTCAGCCAATGAAGACTTCACAATCAAGTTCATCCTTAGAGCCCAATCAAACACATGGACCCAGCCAGGTTTCACAACAGGCAGTGGATTCTTCTCCAAAACACAACCAATCAACTACTGGCCTCAGTCAAACTGCGTCATCAACTTTGGCCAACATGACCTTAATTGAGCAGTCTGTCAATTATGACCCCTTGACCCTCTCTTTACTAATGCCAGGTTCAGCATTCAGGCCACACACCAAACAGCATCGCCCACTCCCAGAAGGTGGAGAAAGAGGAAGCCCTCAGTTTAGAGCAGGTCAGCAGAGGGTAAGAGTTGGCTCACAAGTCCAGCAGAATACAGCTGTTGTATCAAGCGACAGTGACAGAAAGCAGACAGTGGAAATACCAGAGAACATGTATCAGGCTGCTGAGAGAGAAACTGGGTTAGAGGACTCAGCGAGCTGCACTTTGGAGTCTGTAACCATTCCACCTCAACCTGACCAAAGTCTGAGCGTTTCCCTCATGCCAGCTCCAAACTCCAACCACGTCAAGAGAACACGTCCAGCTAAGCTAAGCAGCAGGCCAGAAGGGGACAGCCTCTCAAATTCCAACATAAACTCGCTGCAGCGACAACTACACACTGTCTCAATATCCAACAATTCCACTCTCGCGGAAAACAGCCCGCCACCCACTGAGTTCTGCTCACTGATGCCAGATCAGACGCAGTCCTTTCTACAGCAGTCAGAAGTCCATGATGGATTTGCATCCAGTACACCAGTTGTTGGTGGTCAGCTGCAGAACCAGCCAAAGTTCAACAACACTTACATGTCAGAGAGAAGTAAGTTGAGCTCGCCATTTTCTGTTGGATGTGACACTGCTCTTTCTACTTCTTTCTTGTTGGCATTTTAGTCCATTCTACTTCTTAGTGCTGAAATGACCGTACAGTGTTGATACTGTTGTAAACCCTCAGCCAAACCTACAAACCTCTCTGAGTTCTAAGAATTTTCTATTTCTACTCTTGCTTAAGAAATTAGCTTTCTGCCACATCTAATTGTTGGGACAATAGTTGCCCTACTTAAGACTTTACATTATGAGCAGTAGACCGCTTTTCTATATTTCCTCATTCTCTTTCTTAGTGTGTGATTGGCTCCCACATGTTGGTAAATTTTGTAAGCCTTAAATTGTTGTTGTTGTTTTTTATCTCAATGTCAGAGAGCCCCTGTACTTCTTCTCAGAACCTCCCAAAACTATGCAAGAGTTTCCAACACTTTGCATTTTGAGAGCCCTTGTGAAACTTGTCTTTGACCTCCAGTTAGAAGAGTGCTGGTATTCATTTAGCAGTTTCAATACTGTTAGTGTGAGAGTAAGCTTGTATAGATCCCACGCTTGTCTGGCACAGGGTTAATGCCAAACTGAAATTTGGAAATATGTCGAGGTAACAATATTTTGAAATTTAAGAAAAAGACAAGAGAGGATCATCCTTAGACAGCATTTTGGAATTATGAGTAAACGCTCTCCTTTTTTTAAATTTGTATATAAGAGTGATGTGAAACAAACACCCTAAACACCCTTTTCAGTCTGTATCATAATTTGATAATGTATAATTACTGCCTTTTCCCTTGTTCTCATCAGGCATCCTACCAGTAGTAACGCCAAAACAAGTGTTCAACCTGATCCAGCTCCCTGAACATGTCCACATTCCCGAGGTTTGCTGCCTGCTCCTGTCACAGCAGACCAAGATGGTCATCACCAATCTGCTGGACCGAGGGGTCAAGTGTTTCCTCACCATCAGGGACGTCACTCTTGGAGGTCAACGTATAGGTCTGAACTCGTGTCCGTTTGATATGAAGAAACAAGTGATTTTGAACCCAAACTCGTTTGAGACCATTCAGGTATGTATTAGTTTATAATTACTTCCACGTTTTGTTCCTATTCTGCTCAGTGATCGAGTGGTAGTAAGCTTTGGTTCATGAAGTATGTCAAGCAACGTTGGGCGATAACAGCTTTTAAATTGGTGACCACTGGGTGTGTCCTTGAGCAAGACAAGCTAACCCTTGCTCAGACGGGCGCTGCACAGTGGGGACCAGCCATGGCATGCGAGCAATTGTTGAAATTGAAAGACTATGTAATCATGTTTTCAATGTTATCTTCCATGTATACTTGTTGTTTATATTATTGTTAGAATATTTGTTTTTCACATTTATGTATGCACACCACTGTAAACCAAATTTCCCCACGAGGATAAAAAAAATAGGTCATTTTTCATTTCTCATTACATTTTATGGCACTATTGATCCTGGAAAGTCATTTGAAGGCTGGAAAGTAAATTCAGTTAAAGCAGTACATGTACTTAAGAAAAAGTGGAAGACCATGCCGGAACTTTGATCAACATGTGTTTTTGCCTCTCTGATTTCTTTTGTTCTCACTGCTCTTTCCTTTTCTAAACTTCCTCTGCTACTCACCGGGGCTGTGGTGTAATGGTTAGGCTCTTCGCCTTTGAAGCGGGAAGACCCTGGATCGATCCCCGATTGCGGACGATCTGGGTTTTTTTCTGCTGGGATTTTTTCCTTCTCAGCCCAGGTTGGCCCTGACAGGCAGGGTCGATGTATCCCGTCTCTTAAATGACCTTACAGTGTTGCAAGGGATGTAAAACTGGTAACCAAACCAAACCTTTGCTACTCTGCACACAAATTGCTGATCTGGTGGTTAGTATTCCAAACTCTTCATCACTGCCACTGTAAAATATACAAGCTGGATATCAACGGGGGGAAAGAGGACTGAATGATACTCGTCTCATTCTCTCTTAGTGTTTTTTACTTTTCCCTTTTCTCACCTTATTCCTATAATTTTTCCCTAAAACAAAATCAAGCCATCGTAATTTGTATCGTCCTTAGGTGATTTTTCGCCCTAAGGAACAAGGAGAATTCACAGCACGGGTTGAGGTTTTAGCCCAGAACATGACCAGTACAGCTGCTTCAAGGATCTACACATTTTTCCTATCTGGTGAAGCAGAATTTCCACGTCTTAAGGTAACACATCCATTCTGGTGATAAATTAGAAAATTACTTAAATTCATCTTGACCATATAGGCTTTAAAGGATAATGTGTATGTTTTCATAATAGAGTTTGTTGTATGCTGTGTAAGATCTTTCAGAATGTGCATGTTCTAGACATCATTAGTTTTTCATTGGTCTTATAGACTTGTGATTCGTATCAACACTGATAAGTCTTCAAAGACTTTTTTTCTTCACTGTTGCTAATTCGTGCAAAAGAACCTGATAGTAAATGAACATAAGTCTGACTTCTAGAATTCCCTGACGGTGTAGTTAAAAGGAGCAGACTCAAATCAGTCTGTTGCATAGTGGGAACTCATCTTGAACAAGCATCTCCACCTCTCAGCTGGGATGTTGTGTCCCTCTCAGCTCTGGGTAGGCTAAAGTAGTCCACTTCGAAAAATTGACCTTACTGTGTTACAAGGGGCTTAACATTGAAAACCAAACCAACACCTGGGACATTGCTCTGCCTTGTGTCCACATTCAGATTTCTCCAAAAAGTGAGGAGCTTGACTTTGGCTGCTTAACGTGGGGTAGCACTGAGCGCCGCTCCATCCGAATCCAGAATGTTGGGAGAGCCACAGTGCCATTGCGATTCTCCATCTTCAGAGTAAGTTTTGAAATGTGGAATATTTTGCTTTGACTTTGATACTCAGAATTTTTATTTTTCTAATCTACAGATACCCTTTCTCGTCTCTACACAGTTGTGCGAATCTTGTATTTCAAAAAGGGATTATTAATTGAACATTACACAGCATTTATGCTTTAGATGTTAATTTATGCTGTAGTTCCTTCAGTTCAATCAATCACACACATCAACTCATTTCTCCGACTGGAAATTTAATTAAGAATTTAAATTTAAAGAGTAATCTGCTTCAAAGGTTAGGTTTGAAACGATACTGGCAAACAAAAATGTTTCTGTAACCTCAAATGTACTTTTTTCCCTTTTCTATCCATTCATCAGGAGCATTGTTTTATAGTGTAAAAAATAGTAAATGTAGCAAACTTGCACCTATGGTGCACTGGTTATGCTCTCCGGCTATCATACAAAAGACTAGAGTTCGATTCCCACATGAGGATGAGCATCCACGCTTGTCTGCTAGGATTCCTCCTTCTCAGCTCAGGTTAGCTCTGACAGGCAGGGTTGAAGTAGCCCATCACTTAAAGATCTTACACTGGTGACATGGTTGTAGAAGTAGAAATAAAAAACCACAACCCTACACCACCTTGAGGAATATCAATTGTCAATGAAATGATTCCCTTTGCGTCTCACCAAACTTACTAAAGTAATAGTTGGTGTTACATATAGTTCCTGCTTCACGATGCTATCTTTAGTGTGGGTTACCAACTTGTCACACTTTATCTCTCCAGACGGAGTCATCGCTGAGCACCTTTTCCTTCTACCCGGAACATCCCACTGCTGACATTTCCAGCATCTCGCTGACCGCTCGGCCATCTACTGTTGGAAGCATCTACTCCTTGTCATTACCTGGTCACCAGGAGGGGACTGAACTCACCACAGAATCGGTGGATATTTACTGCAGGGTTACAGATATCCAGAATGTTAATCACAGTATGTTGAGAACTTCTTTTTTACTTCATGCAGATAAGTCGTGGGCTCAGTGGTGTACTGGCGCTGTGGTGTAATGGTTAGGCTCTTCGCCTTGCATGCGGGAAGACCCTGGATCGATCCCCGGTCGCGGACG
>JAUKPP010086125.1:0-16023 GCA_032273245.1 Phyllaplysia taylori
GACAAAATACAAGAGACAAAATGACAACGTAACAAAGATACAAAGTGACAAAATACAAGAGACAAAATGACAACGTAACAAAGATACAAAGTGACAAAATACAAGAGACAAAATGACAACGTAATAAAGATACAAAGTGACAATTAGGCAAAGAAACTGTTACATGCAAGAGAACGCACAATGTCACTGGACAAAGTTCATCTAAGAGGATTGCACAATTGCCTTGCTGCAAACACAGCTATTTATAGCACCTCAATTTGCCATCCTTTTTTTCACTACATGTAATATTCATACTGGTACTCAGACAATATTCAAACTTGATCAAATTTTCTTGAACGTCCATGGTGGTTATATTTTATTGCAGGCAGATTGATCGCAAAGTAACAAATTTCTCCATCTTCCACCAAACATTCAATCTTAATCATTCATGCAGCACCAACCAAACCAACCACAGAACAAACATATCTTCCTCACGATCCTTCTTTCTAAACACTCAGCCAAAATGCAAATATACAAACAAACAATGACACACTAGAGATAAAATGCAGTGAAAGTGTTATCTTCTACCTCGCTCTCGATTCTTCCATCACTAATGTGTGACAGTTTTTCTAGTTTTATTGAGAACCGTCAACTTTAAATGAAATAAAGTTTTCTCTGCTTCTGCTTTCCAACCCCCAAACATCTACAGGCTGGAATAACACATTTCTTTAAATTTAAGAGCAAAGACCAGGAAACAGTAGTCGTAGTTTAGCAAGGTCTGCACGTTGCTGTACGTGGCGTTGGTAGTCTAGTGGTTAGGCTGCCATACTCGTGATCAGAAGGTTGCGGGTTCGAATCCCAGCTCGGGCCTGACATTGTGTCCTTGGGAAAGGCTTTTTACACAAATGTTCCTCACTCCACCCAGGTGTAAATGGGTACCCGGCTACAGACAGCAAACGATCTTGTCCATATGTTAGTGCTTTAGCGCCTGTAAAATGGCAGCTTGCACTGAATGCTTCCCAGGAAGTTGAAAAGGTTTCAGAATGACTTGGTCTGCTGGGGTAATAATTGATTGTTAAGCGCATAGAGCCTGCTTTCAAGCAGGGATATGCGCTATATAAATGCCGTCATTATTACGTTTCCTATGTCCCACTTGGTGCCCGGTACACCACTAGTAACACTACTAGTATATAATATACAGAAGTTTCCTGCTGTTGAAGGCATAGATTTATTTTTCACATATAAAATATTCCATGTCTTTCGATTTCATTCATATGGCAGACTTTTTGATGAGCAACACTAGAGAGGGTGGTGGTGGTGGGGGAGGGGGAGGCAGTTAGTGCATCACATAGTGACAATTGATTTAATACCGGTACCTAAGGTACTGCATTGACTGGTATTGTCCTCTAAAGCCCAGTAGCCAGTTGCCTCTAGTTTTGAAACGGCTTGTGGTCCCTAACTTAAAGGTCCACAATGAAGTATGGTCTTTACTGATGAAGTTTTAAGATTTTTCTTCCTCTAAGTCATTGCAGAAATGAAATCGTTGATACTGAAAGTAGCAGTAAATTTTATCTGATATTTTTCCTCAAATGTTTCTTTAGAACATTATCAAGTCTAGGTAATTCAATAAAAATCTTCATTTATTTGATAAAATCACACACATCTTCCTCATAAAATGAATATGAAAAGATAAATAAAATCACAAAATTAAGTACCAGTATTATCGTAAGAGAATGGAGCGGAGCAAGATGTCAAAATTAGAAAATCATAAACCTCGTACACTGAACATACCGGTACTACCAAGACCCCAGTCACGAACTAAGATCCGTTGTCAGGGAACAGAAGTAAATATCACAGATGTCATAAGAACAACAGGTTTTCTAATCAGGATCACCGAGAGTGCTGGAGACTCAAAGCTGTCAGTTCTGCCAAGTGTCCAGAGACAGAAGATCTAACCCTCCACAGCCTGTCAGAATCTTCCTCATATTTGGCAGATGAAGTTTTCACAACAAATATCTCCAGCTACTTGGCCACAAAAGAAAAAAACATCACATGCATTACACAAGACTAATTAGTGAGAGGATTCTAAACATCATATCTGATCATGTGAGGAATTCACCGCATGGATTTTTCTTACACACAACCAAATTACAATCTATGAGTTGTCATAACCTTTTCATTGATACTACATGTATATATCCCAAAAAGTCACTGCTAACATCCTTTGCTATTTTTCACTAACTCTTGGGGCCTTTTTGATTAATATATCTTTCTAACTTACTAAAATCTGAGAAGTGACCCATTTTGTCAGTTTGCCTCAAATACTGCACTTCTCATACTAACATATGCCTACTACTAGCTCTTTTCAACCTCAATATTTCAAAAGTGTCTTAATATCGCCACAATAGTACAGGATATCAGCAACAAGGGAAGGACAGAATATAAAAAAAACTGTAACTTATTCTCATACAGTGCTATGAATTCAATGAAACAAAACTGTCTCTGATAAATACACAATAAACTGTTGAGCAGACATAACAAACTGATCACAATACAGTGAATTTCTCAGTCTTCTATCAAACACTCAATCTAAATCATTCATGTTGCAACAAACACACCAACCACAGACCAAGCATTCTATCTTTATCACAAGCCATCCATCTTTAAAAACATTCAGCCAAAAAGCAAATACAAGAAAACAATAACACATGAGAAACATAATGCACTGACAGTGTTGTCGCCTATCGAGTCCTGGGTTCTGCAATCACTACATGGGTGGGTGTACACTGGCTTAGCAGTCCAAAGATTCACAAAACCAATTATCTGCTCAGATGTCAACGTTCAGTTCTATACGATACCGTACAGGACAATATTAATATTATGAAATGAACATATTCTGCCCGCATTGAACTCAAACACATGTGGGAAAATTTATCTAAACATTGAATTTCATTGCTAAATGAGGTTACTCCTTTCTAATTTTATTGAGACCTGTTAATGTTGAGTTTACACTAAAAAATTTTCTGCAGGGATTTTCCCCCTCTCAGTCCGGGTTGGCCCTGACATGCAGGGTCGAAGTAGCCCGTCTCTTAAATGACCTTACAGTGTTTGCAAGGGACGTAAAACTGGTAACCAAACAAAACTAAAATTTTCTGTTTCTGCACTCTGACCCCTGACACATAAATGGCTACTAATCTGGTAAAAATCACGAATATTTAAAATCATAACTGAATTTAATTTTATCCAACTGAATGCGATTTAGAGCAACTGGTCAGCTAAAATTTTTTATAGGTGTCGTTCTCTGTCTTCCCCATAAGACTACATATATCATAATATACACTATAATCCTGAAGTGTGCAACTTTTTTTCCATCTCGTTAACACTACACAAGAACCCGGGAGCAGACTGCTAACACTAACAGCCCATGAAGTAGGCCTACATGTTGTTTGTATACGCAAATATCACGAGCGTCCGTCCCTTGTTTGTAGTCAGCCTGGCCAAGTCACGAGTGTTGAGCAGAAACTGTTTTAACACTGCCATCACAAACAAATCTGAGAGATACCCTGTTTTCCAGACAAAAGACCTGCCGTCTCTCTCTGTCTCAAGTCTGACACTTGGTGTCTACAAGAAATTTTGATGCCCAGAGTCCGAGTTTCAGTATGGTAACAGCAAAAACGAGGCAACAGTCGGCGCAGTGTGCTCACGTCTGGACGTTTCCGTACGTCCCGCTTGGTGCTCGGTACATCTTTGGTATATACAGCATTTGCAGGCTGACAAAGGCATATTTTTTCACCCCAGTGTTCTTCAAAGTGTTTTCTCGGCGGCAGCCAACACTGAAAAAAATGGTTAAACTATAATAAGAAAGTATCAATGTGTCAAGAGGCAGGGGAAAAATACAACAGAAAGCAAGAGAGAAACCAAAGTGTCGTCAGCTTACAACAAGGAAAGAAATGTCACATACATGTATGTGTAAGATATGATTGTTTCTTATAACTGGGAAATATTACATGATATCATAAGAAAACAGTGAAAACATCTGCCAACAAAAAGAAAATTTTCAGTCAAAATCTGAAAGAAAAAACAAATATAAGAGTTAAGAGCACAACCAGTTACAACAAAAAGACTTGCTGAACTCCTGGTAAAGACAAACTATTCTACCGCTGTCTATGATAAAATGGTTAGGTTCTTCACCCATCACAAAGAGAATGGGAGTTCAATCCCAGCATTGGACGAACATCTGTCTCTCTGCTGGGACGCTGTGTCCCTCACAGCCTGGGTCAGCCCTGACAGGCAGGGTCAAGGTAGCCTCCTCTAGATTGACCTTACAGAGCAACAAGGGACATAAAACCAAAAACCAAAGCAAAAAAACTGTTCTGCCAGCACAAGGCCGAAGTTTCCATGGTTACCTGCGTAGACATAAAACCAAAAACCAAAGCAAGCCAACTATCCTGCCGGTACAAGGCCGAAGTTTCCACGGTTACCTGCGTAGACAGTCGAGGGACTGCATGAAGACATGAGAGGCGAGGTTGTGGTGCCGCTGCAAGATGTGAACCATCTCCAAGGTCACGGCCATTGACGTCCTGTCCTTGCCACTTTTGCAGAAAGTCATGCGGAGTCCGCGCAGGGCCCTCGTCACCTGTGATTCAACAGACTCTCTGTGAGTTTCGTCTGGACAGCTATTAACTAAACATAGAGTGCTTTGTTTATAATATAAGTCAGCCGATGACATGACGCACTAACATCTGTACTCTTCTAAATTGAACATCAGTGGCTACACAGCACTCTAGCATATTCTAGACCAGACATCACTTTCCTTCACTGTGTTTTTTCCTCATTTTTTATATTCCCTTATGAAGACTTAAGGCTGAAATGTTGGGACAATAGGCTATGTTTCCTAAAGTTGAAAGCTTTTTCCCCCCCATAAAACAAACATTTTCTAGGACTCATATATACATTCTGTTTACTTGATAACTATGATGATAACAACAATAATGCTGCTGCTGCTGCTGATAATCCTAACAATCCACAGCAGCACATGTGTACAGTCAAACCTGTCTAAGACGACCACCCAATGTCGAGAAAAAAGTGGTCGTTTTAGACAGGTGGTCGTCTTAGGGAGGTATAAAATATAGAAAAAATGTAATTTGGGAGTCAATGGAAAGTGGTCCTTTGTGCAGGTGGTCGTCTTATACAGGTGGTTGTTTGAACAGGTTCAACTGTACATGCAGAGGGATTTGCTCACCTCAGCCGCAGTCTGTAGCACGTCGACATTCTTGCTTTTCTTGGTCATCACATGGTTTTGTAAGAGCTTCATCATGTGGCATAGTGAGCCCAGACCTTTGGTTTTATCCACTGCAAGATGGCAAGAGATATGAAAGGAGTGGATGGAAGGGGGGGGGGGGGGGCGGGGACGGGGTGATGTGAGTGAGTGTTGTGACACAGGTAAAGGCTAAAATGATGTAATGATCCATGTGAGTTGAGGTGTCAAGTTAAATGTTTGTGTGGTCAGTGCTCGGTGCAAAGACATTGTCATGATCTCTAGGAATGACCAGAGTCAGAGCTGATGAGACGGTTAATCTCATCGTGATACATGGAAATTTCTCACACAGTTCTTTTTACTTCTTATTGCACTTCACGGAATAAATGGAAATAAAATATATTTGTTTGGTAATCTTACTAAAACAGAGTTGTATAGTGAAGCAGATTCTAAAATAAGGTTTTCTAAAACTTTTGAAAAATGACTTTGGCAGCAAAATTTATGTTTTTGACACCACACACAGATACCATGCAGTTCAGAGAAATAATATAAAAAAGTCATAAAATGGCTTTGGAGCAAAGAAAATGAAACTTCCTTCTTTTGGCATTCAATAACAACCATTTCTTCACATGAAAATTTTCAACATACAATTCATGCAGTAAAGTGGACAATTTTTCACAATTTTTTTTTTTCATATTGTCGGCTACTTGTACTTTCAAGCCAAAAAACTAAAATAGAATTTCAATACACTGAAATGTGAACTTTAAATAAGTAAAAGTGTGACATTGAAGATTAATATCCTTTATATTCCTTTTTGTCCAAGGCTCTTAATTTTGAAAGAACAGTCCACACTTATTAGCAGGGAAAACCCTCCAACAACCTTCCAACTTACAGGGGTCCTCAAAGTGCTGCGAGAACTGTGTGTAGTAGTCGTAAAGCGTGGCGTACGAGTCAATGTTGAGCTTTTCCTGCAGAGCTGTACTCCCAAACCTGAGGAGAGGCGAGGAACGCCATGACTCATGTCTTTATCACTGCATGGATACAACAAGTTGAAGACACACAGCATCATTGCAACTCTTTTTGGTTTAACGGCCCATGCAACACTGTAAGGTCATTTATGAAGCAGGATCTCCGATGGGACGGATTGCCACTATAACACCTTACTTATAAACTTATTGAAAAATGAGAAACTGTATAAGCTTCAAGCCCATCTCCTTTTTTTGGCAAGTCAAATGACAATGCTAAAGAATCAAGCAACCAAAAACAATCTACATGTTAAACTTCCTTGGAGAAGTGCAATGATGCACTTTCTTTTGTCTCCACACTCACTTTTCTGCTATTGTTGCTTGTTCATTAATACCACTCACTTTTCTGCTATTGTTGCTTGCTCTTTAATACAACTCACTTTTCTATTAACTTTGCTTACATGTTAATACCACTTACTTTTCTGCTAGCGTTGCTTGCTCATTAATACCAATATTGAACAAAACTGGTGTCACTCGGATCTCTCTCCCTTGCTGAAGATTGCTGGGTAAACGTGAGAATGTGTCTGGGGGGACGGGGATGTCGATCACTACGTTATGCCTGTGGACGCAGGGAATTTGTCAACAACATCATGGTCGTGATAACAATGACACAATGCCCCTGGGTCTGGTTTAGTGCCCTTTCAATACAAAAAGTTTATTGAAGAAATGTGGAACGCCCGATATCAACATCCATCAAAGATTGAATCGGGATTGGAGCAAAAAGGACTGAAAACAAATACTGGTTAATCTCCCTTGATTCTTACTTCCATGTTCAAAATACAGGAACTTTCTTGTTCAGCCAAGAAGGCCCAAAAAGATAACGGTAATTTAAATATCAGTATTGAAAAACATAATGCTTTTAAAACTTGATAAAAATTAATCCAGTGCCATGATGAAAAATACTAGATCTATTGCCACTACATAATCATTCCTCGGACCGCAGGCTACACAAGATTTCCCCTTTATCCTTGATCTAGAAATGATCCATCCCGAGTCTGTTGTGGCTTCCTGTGGAGCATTCAGTGCAGTCTGACACTGGACAGGAAATAACAAGCTTAAGCCACAACACAGAAAACCTACAGCCAAATTACAAGAAAATGGAGGCAACCGTACTACTACTTGTACAAAAGTTTATATTCAATTACCTGTTTATATCTGGATATGGGCCCTCCTTGATGTACCTGAAAAATAGGTCGGAAAAAGCATGGTAACTTTTGGGCAACTCAAGGGGATGAAGGTTTGGTTTGGTTTGGTTACCAGTTTTACATCCCCTGCAACACTGTAAGGTCATTTAAGAGACGGGCTACTTCAACCCTGCCTATCAGGGCCAACCTGGGCTAAAAGGGAAAAAATCCCAGCTGAAAAAAGCCATGACCGTCCGCACTTGGGGATCGAACGGGGTCTTCCACATGACAGGCGAAGAGCCTAACGATTACACCACAGCGTCGGTGGGGATGAAGGAGAAGTCAAAGCATCATGACGATCTAATCTGAGCTTCTCACTTCTTTATACATGACAGAAAGCATATGGTGATAACGACAATGCTACAATATAACCTAAACAAACGATAGTGGCGCTGTCAGGTCAAAACAAAGCTAAAAAATGACCAAATTTGAGTCAAATGAAGAGGATAAGAAACAGAACGCCATGCTGGTGTAGCGATAACAGAGGCATGTGTATGTATTGGTGTGCATGTGTGTCTGTGTGTATGTGTGTGTGGGTGTATGTATTCATAAGTGTGTATGTGTGTGTGAGTATGTGTGTTTATTTTTGTTTCATTTTGGCTTAACGTCCCTTGCAACATCGTAAGGTCATTTAAGAGACGGGCTACTTTGGCCATGCCTGTCAGGGCCAACCCGGGCTGAGAGGGAAAACATCCAAGCAGGAAAAAACCCCAGATCTTTCGCGCCTGGGATTGAACCGGGGTCTTCCGTATGACAGGTGAAGAGCCTAACTATTACACCACAGCACTGGTGAGTATGTGTGTGCTTGTGTGTGTACAGAGGGGTAAAAAACAATCTAGAACTCAATCAAACATGTTATATATTGTTTGCATTTTCATGTTTTGGAAATCTGGCACAGGGATGAGCGCCATTGTGAATCAAGATTACGACAAAATGCATACCTTAATAGGTGAAACCATATGAAAGGAAAATAAAATTATTTCTAACAAAAATGTGTTTCAATAAATGCAACAAAATACCACTAAGAAATAAAACGAACTAAGTCAGAATGAGTTTCAAACACGAGATGAAAAAGGCAAAATGAGTTGGTTTGGTTTGGTTACCAGTTTTACGTCCCCAGCAACACTATAAGGTCATTTAAGAGACGGGCTACTTCGACCCTCCCTCCAACCCGGGCTGGAGAGGGAAAAAATCCTCGTAGAAAAAAACCCAGATCGTCCGCGATCGGGGATCGATCCAGGGTCTTCCCGCATGCAAGGCGAAGAGCCTAACCATTACATCACAGTGCCGGTAAAAAAATGAGTTGGTTGTCTTACTGTCCTAATGATGCTATGGGTGTGAAGTCGTCGTCTGAGGCCGCCACAAGACGTAAGGTTACGTGTCGGAGGTCGTCCATGGCGGTGATGGTGTCCTCCAGCATGCTGAGCTCCGAGCTGTGACAGCTGAGCAGCCCCTCCGCTTGGAACAACACGCCCGCCGCGCTGAGCTGACGGGCAAACGCAGGGTCTGAGAACTCTTCTGTCTGTGTCAGGGCCACAAAGGAGGAGACCAGGGTGGTGATCTGCAGGACGGGACGAGAGCGGCATTTGTTATGGAAGTAAATGATGTATACTCCATCAAACAAGCTGCCACACGTGGGTCTTGAACTCATGTCCTCGGCATAATAGTTTATAGGTGAAGAGCCTTATCATATACTAAGCGTAAAAAGAAACGGGACACTTTTGGATCGACAATGAAGTCGTGATATATGTGAACAAACCTCGTGTGTTTGGTATCAAATTGAAGGAAATTTATTTAGGTATCTGAAAGCAGCAACATTAACCCGAAATCAAGACTTTTGGTAACATCCAACAGCCATGAAAAAAAGGAGTGAAAAATCAATCGTACAAATTTGACGTAATTTCTGTCTATTTCTGAGATACGGACAGCACATTTCAAATGCGGAATAGGAGAGTTGGAAACAAATTAAAACACCGGAAGAAGCAAACAAGGTTCCGAAAAAAACAAACAGAAAGATCAGAGATATCCCTTTTTATGCACTCATGTGATGGAAGTGGATTCAAGGGGCACCACCTTGAGGTTCAGTGCAACTGGTGTGTGGCAAAGAATCGATGGTTTTGCCCACAGCATGATAAAAGCAAGTTCGAAGTGTCATTTGCAGATGGACAACTTTGAGTCTGATGACCAGATAGCCAACAGTACAATGAAAGGTGTGGGCTCCAAGCAAAATCGTTTCAGAGGTGGACTGTCATGGCATGGGCAGCCATTAGCACTAACCACAGAACAGAACTCAAGACTGTCGATGGCCGCTTAAATGCGCCAACTTACGTCGACATCATTTTGCGAGGGCATGTCAGGCCCATGTCCAACACTCACAGTGAGCTTGGGTTTTTGTTACATGACAACTCAAGGCCACATTCAGCCATTATCAACCCAGAACTTCCTCCAGATTCAACGATTCAGTGTTTTGGAGTGGCCCTCTGTATCACCCAATCTTTCATCTATCAAAGGCGTGTGGGGGCGATCTGTGTCGGCACGTGAATAGCAGGAGACAACGGGATAGGAACCATGCAAGAACTGTAATATGCTCAGAAGAACAGTATGCAGCCATACCCCACTATTTCTTCACAAAACTGACTCGTTTTACTTTACTTTACTTTGCTGATCCTTGACTGCTGGACAACCGTCCCTTTTCAGTAGACAATGGCAGGTGGGGAGAGGATGTACAAGTGGCATCTGAGTGAGACAAATGTGTTTTGAGCGCAAAAACATATCATTTCATAGAGACAAAGTGTCTCTACTTGTTCACCCACAAGTTTCCAAGTTACTCCTACGTGTGCCAATGCAAGAGAGGAACACATGGAAGACAAGAGCAAGCGCTGTACATGGTAGATAACTCACAGCATGCACGTTAACGACGTCTCGTCTCAGCTTGATATCTGACGCTGTTTTCACTTGACCTTTGTTCTCCTGAGGGAGAAAACAGAAAAATAAATAAAAGCATATTACAAAAAAAAACAGTCAAGGGGCAAAACGAAAAGCAAAATGCATAATAAAGGCGGACAATTGCATTTTCTACTTTTCAGCTCTTGCACTCAAAATTATCTATTGCCAAGGTCTACACATACCGTATCCATACTTGTGTATAAGACAAGTAGTTTTTCCAAAATTTTGCCTGTTCAAGTCCACCCCAGTCGCTTACATGCGATATTCCTCAAAAATGAATTTCTAATTTCCAAAACAAGAGTGACAATCCCCAAGAAAAGGTGCAACCTGAAACTTCCTGAAACTGCATTGATTTCGGGTTGAATCTTCTGAGTGTTGAGGCAAAATGCCTATAGATAAGATGATCAGTTAATTTGGAACGTGAGGAAATTTCTAATGATCTCAATGGAAGATTTCCTTTTGTCCTTGGATTTCGAAGACATGAACGTAGAATTTTTATTTTTAGGGTGCAGTTGAAGTCTACCCTTGTCTTATCTACAAGTCATCTTTTATATGAGTACAGTAGCCAGGGTAGCCATAACTAGATTAATTTTTATATGACGTTACATAAAAGGCAACATCAGCTCTGGTCTTTTTTGCGCTGTCTCCAAATTTTTGTGAGATGAGAATGTAGCTCCATTTAAGAGTTGAGCTTCCTACAGTCACAAAGGGAATTAAGCCAGAAAATAGCCCCACTGGTTTAAAGTGAAGTATGATTCACCCTGGAATGTAGTTTGCAGCAGACATTAATGCTGGGGCAACAAAAAATTACAAGCAAAAGCCACTCAATGCTTGGAAAAAATTTGACTAGCCCCTGATTTCATTCTATGAAAACACAAATACACAATTAGTTATGTCTCTCACTCCACCACGAGCACAAGCTGTAATATCATTACCAACAGCTCCCCACAGCATGCAGACTAATGCTGTATTCTCCCACTGCCCTCACCCAAATCCTCTTATCTCAAGATCTGAGTTGAACTTCTGCCAAAGTTTCTCAGTTGTCCTCACTTATTTCTCTCTGGAGGGTCGTCCCATGTGCAATACGGTAAACAAAATTCTCCTCAATAGAAAACAAAGACAAAGACACCTTGCAAGACCAAAAAATGTACAAGAAATTTTGAGACGAGATATCCTATAAACACACAGGGATGCCCTCAAGGTTAAAAAAAAGACCCTTAACTTTTTTTTTCACACAGTTTACTATTCCTAGACATATGATATAATGCATTTGATGTAAAATGGCATTATAAAAACTCAATAGCCAAAGCTGAAAAAAACTGATTTCCAGTTTTAACCTGAGAAAGGGCATCCCTGAAAGACAACATTTCAAGATATTTTTGCTCACCATGACTGCGACAAATGTGAGGAAAAGCGAAAGTCTCGCCCAGACTATCTCGAGAAAACCCTGCAGTTTGGCCAGTGGTGGTCCTACTTCCTCTGCCAAAGATCCCGCCGGTGGTCCGGCACCCAGGAGGTCGTCGGTGAGGGCCTGCGACTGACGGCGTGACATTTCCTCCAGCACAGAGACCAGGCACACAAAGGCTGCCTCGAGGTTGAGTCGGGTCACCTCCTGGTGGGATGGGAAGGGGAGGGACAAAGAGGTTAACTATCACATCTTATCACATTCGATTGTTTGTTTCGTGGCTTTTTGGGTTTTGTTTGTTTATTGTTTTTTGGTGGGGGTTTTTGGAGGGGGGGGGGGGGGGGGGGTTAATATATAGCACAAAAAAACCAGCCCTGTCAGTTCTGTCAGGAAGCAGATTAGGACAATAGTAACACTAAGAAAAATTCCAGTGCTCAGGCCATGAAGGATAGAAAAGAAAAATCCTATTACAGAGTCGACAATCCTTGAAAAGAAATTTTTGTGAGATTTCATACATCTTTTAGAAAGATATGAATCTTTTAAACAACTTATTTTCATGTTTCGTCATCCATTGTTCGTTCCAAATTCAAAGTAATTTGAGCAGAGTTTTGCAATGATTCACTGCATAAAATTGATGCCAAGCTATTCAGATTATTTCACTACAATTTCCCAAAAGCAATGACCCCTACAATCCCAGGCCAATAAATAGTTTACTAAGATCTTGACCTTACCAGCACAACAAATCTAGATCTAGAAAACAAAAAATTATGAGGTGTATTCATATATTTATAATCTATTTATCATATTATATGTGAGCATGGAAGATTGTTATGAAATTCATGAGACATGACAAATTCAAAAGAGTTTGCAAGTCTGCTACTATTTTCCATTCTATTTTCAAGATTGCCATCATTTCCATAGAAACTGTATGCGTCACCAAAGGTGTCACTGGTTAAACTGGTGTGTTTTTCATCACACCTGTGACCAAAGTAGTTTTAGTGTTTTCTTATTTCAAAATGTGTCTGGTAAGTGTCAACCTTTCTTAACAAGTAAACCTTTATAAGAGCTCAATCCACAAAATCGGGTCATTCAAGTACAAAATGGCCGTACAGAGAGCATGACGATATTCACAGCATTGATATATATATAATATATATTTGTACATGGAGCAATTGGCACTGGAGCCTCTGACAACTCCAACTGGAAAACACTTACAAATTTACAAAGACAAAACACTTTTAGAAAGAAGTATTACTGAAGCGTATGTAAAAAGCAGGAAAACAATCACAAAAAAAGCCCTTTTTCGACGATCCTTTTAAAAGAAATGTTGTTGCCCTTCCTTCTTTCATTTCACCAGTGTATGCAGGATGATGTCAAGGCTATCTTACACTTTCCCATGTAGAAGCGACATAAATAAGCTGGATTACACTTTAGCTTTATTGTATCTTAACTTCTGATGAAGTCAGTCTCACACATCATTCCCTGTCCTCAACTACAAGCACTTGAGAAAAGTTCAACATCACTTGGATGTCTTTTTCCTTGAGCCTGATCAGAGTGATCTCACAGCTTTCATGACTTTTGCCTTCTTTTCATAGCATATGTTTTCGGAGTTGGGGAGGAAGGTGGCGGGGGAGAAAGGAAGAGGAGGAAGAGGTGGGGGTAAAAGAGAAAAATATATCTTCTTGTTCAGAGTGACGGCTCATGTGGATACAACAATGTAAGGGTAAAAAGTGTCAAACTCTTACATACTATGTAATCCCGTTACACAGCTGTAGGCTTTGAACCTTGTCAATTGATATTACAAAACACAAATGAAAAGCAAGATGAATTTCTGTATAAACAATTCGAGAAAAGCTTTGACTCTGTAATGACAAAAACTGGAGATGTGAAAACAGAGTGGCTGGCACAGGTAGAATATCAAAGGAAGCAACACAGGACTTGTATTTGAAAGATGGTGAAAACTGTTTATGACGTACATGTGAGTTAGGCCAGATTTGTAGCCTAAAGTTTTTATGTTAGCTAGAATCTTTCATAAAAAGGACTTTTTTTACTTATTTAAAAAAAAATCTATATAAAGGTTATCTAATTGTATTTTATATTGTTGGAATTCAAAAAGCATATGTAGGGTCCTGATAATTTATCTAAAGTAGGCCTAGTACATTGTCAATACATTAAGTCCAACAACTTGTCACAAATTGGCCGTAACATTTCATTTGTAGTATTACTTTAAAAACAATTTGGTCTTCACAAAGGGGGTGTCATCAGAGGTGCGCAAAGAAAAACGTGTGGGCCACATCGTGGGTGGAAAGGCATATTACTGTAGCTGCAGTCATTCAGTGATACGATTCCAAACCTTATTTTACAATGAGATCTAAACCCTAGAAGCCACTTTCTCAGAACAGCATTTTTGCAGTTACAATAATATGCCTCTCAACTCTCGAAATGTAAGATACATTTGTATGATAGCACTATGAAAATATTGTAACATGGGAGCTCTCGTCGTCTAGAGGTAGTGGTGTCTGCCTCTCATTACAATGGTCATGGGTTCAAACCAAGGGCAGTGTAGGCATGTTATCCCCAATAAATTGACTGCAGTAAATTTTTGGCATGGACAGCTACGTTTCTCTTTAATCCTTCAGTGACAGGAAGTAAAGAAAAAAGCGTGGCGAAGCAATGCTGCTTACACAATAGATCTTGTAATTCAACAACCTGAACAGACTAAACTAATTCAATGTCGAATTTTTTCACATTTTCAGCATAACCTTGGCGTTGTGATTAGCGTACCAGCAAAGGCTTATATGACTATATAGAGGCAAAGCTTCTTTAATTAAAAATCCATAGCAAGAATAATTTTCTATGAGCTTCATTTACACTAAAGATAAAGCAAATTCTCCGTACTATGAAAGAGCTTGCTACTTCAAAGCGATTCATAATATCATAGAGGCAATAGCTGCTACTTTCATCTGTTTTAAAAAAAAAGAAAGGGATAAATTTGCGGCTCAACTGAGTTTAAAGATTGTTAATTTAAATTTCATTTCTTCATATGCGTTCAAAAATACATTTCTGATTTCTAAACTTTCTAAAAAGTTCCGGATGCTTACTCTTACACTTTTACAATACAGAATTTCATAAAGCCAAGAAAAGACAAAGCGCTGAGAAAGACAAGCAGGAAATTTTGCCACAGCACAACAAGACCAATAGGTGGAGGACGACATAAGCGATAGAAAGGATTCATGGACAAAAGTTGACATGTTGTGTCTCAAGACCTGGTTGTTCGTTGCAGAAGTGGAGAGCTGAGGCGGCCCAGACGCAACACGTCTGCTGGGTTTTGGTGCCTGAGACAAATGGCCTAATGGGGTTAACATTACACAAAATAATGCAAACAAATAAATATTTCTAAAGGAAACAAATGAGGGGTTTAAATTAAATGCAAAAACCGACTTATCCATTTTTTCATGTTTTGAGAAAAGGGACAATTAGTAATTCAAGGCGCTATGTAAATCCAAGTAAAAGGTTATAGTGCTCATTGCAATCAAATTATTGACCTTTTACAGTGTACAGCTAACCCAACGGTACAGTGGGCTGACAGTATTTACAAACATTCTACTTTACTTACTTACTTTACTTTGCTGACCCCCGATTACAAACATTCAAAAGTCATGTATATTCACTTTTTGCATCAATACCCTTCAACTGAAAAAAGTTCTTAAAAAAATAAAAAACTCCTTCAACTGATAATAACTCATCAAAATACATGCAAGAAAGAAAATAGAAAAAGTAATGACAAAACTTAAGACAATCCATGGCAGATCGTAAGCTTTCTAATTGAAAAGGAAAGTTCACAGATAATGAGTCATGGAGATATTAAAGCAACTCAAGAAATTTTTACCAGAAGTCGCTCAAAGTTGCACTGAGCTAACAGATGACACACATGGCTAACGATACAGTAAATACGAATTTTCAGTTTATGCATTCACAAGCATACACACACACACACAAACATGCACACACACGTAGTGATAAATAATCTATCTTCAGAATCACAGCAAGCATGCAGCACCTCTGTTGATAAATTACCAGTTAGTTTAAAGTTAATTGTTTATAGAGAAGCTAACATCTTTGGATGTTTAAGCCTGCACAGAAATTGCACATAATAAATAATGACTGCATTTATATAGCGCATATCCCCGCTTGAAAGCAGGCTCTATGCGCTTTACAATCAATTAT
>JAUKPP010086236.1:0-16021 GCA_032273245.1 Phyllaplysia taylori
CCAGCGGCCTGGTCTCTTTGGATTTGGCTATATCAACCAATTTAAAAGAAAATATATAATTATTTTTGTAATTTGCGGCAATTTGCGAGAGTGTCAGAATTTGCGGAAATTTGCGGAAGAGCCGAAATTTGCGACCGCAAATTTGCCATTTGCGGCCGCAAAAACCACAGACCACAGCCTTACAGTGTTGCAGGGGACGTAAAACTGGTAACCAAAATATCATCACCAGAGGAGAATAAGTTTTTTTTTTTTTTATAGAAATCCCATTTCTTTGGCTATTTTTGCCACCAATACCACTATCGTGCTTGCCTCTGTCTGTCAATCCATATTGACATACAATAATGAATTATAATTCGGGCCGCAAAATCAAGGGACATAATCCTGACGAACTAAAAAGTTAGATTTTAAAGGAGTGATGTCCCCCTGTCTCAGGAATTTTTCAGGGATCAACCCGCTGCGCTTAACGGCATGTCGGATTCAGTGAGGGAGTTTCGCTGGCGCTTTTTTCTTTGTGTAGCCTATAGGCCTAGATCTATTATTTCCAGTCAAGTCAACTCACTCAAACTCTTGAAAGGAACCCCCGCTGAGCCTGGTGCTGAGAATAGCGAGTCATAGACATAGGTATACGATATTCTCACAAAGCTAGGGCCTAGGGTATATTCTCAGTCTCAGTCTCACTGGAGTAGCCACTTTCTAATATACATAGCACTGTACCGTACCCTTGTTGTGTTGCCTTGTGACTGCTCTGGCATTTAGGCTAACTAATGATGATTTATAGCCTACCAGATCTAGTTCCTTCTCGCTGTCCCTGCTATTACTTTTAATATTTTACACCCCAAGTGCTCCTACTACTACAGTGTCTACAGTCAAACCTGCCAAACCGGAAACCTGTATAAAACAGAAACCTCTCTTATCTGAATCTTCCCGCTCCCCCTTGATAAATTCCTCTAAAATCACGCATAAAACGGAAACGGAGACCATTTTTCTTTCTCTCGAAGAGTTCTGACCTGTCCAAGATGGAAAGAGCGTTGCCAGTTCATCCCCAATCCGAATCAAAACTCCTCCAAAGTTTGTTTCTGTTAGCTCCAATCTTTACCCCAACCACTAGGCAAGGAAGGGAATAGCAGCAAGGGTATGGTCTGGTGAGGTGGGGAGGGCATTAGTACTAGTATTACATCAATGGGTGGGGCTAGAGGCGGCAATGAAGAAATATTACTATCTATTCTGTTCTTTTATTGGCCAAAATTAGGATTAGTGGGAATGATGGGCACATATGTCAATAGTTAAGTCAGCCGTTTCCACCCCCTAGCCTCCCCTCAGAAGTTCCCTGTCTAAGACGAAACCTGTGTAAGACAGATATTTGTCCTCTCTCCCTTCTGTTTCTGTCGTGGACAGGTTCAACTGCATATTTACTCATGATGTTTCTTTTTTTTTGTATGCCATGCACATGTATTCCTATAGAGAGATAGCTAGGATACTTATCATCTATATGTGAGACAGAGAGACAGGGAAACACACAGAGAGAAATAGGGGAGGCCAAGAGAGAGAGATGGAAAGGGGAGGGGATATGAAGTGAGAAAGAAGAGTTGGAGGCGGAAGGGGATGAAGAAAAAGAGAGAGAGGGATGGGGTGGGGTTGAGGGAAGAGTATAAAGAAAAGAGTCAATATGATGCAGAGCAAGGAAAAAGGCACATGAGAGAGAAATGAAAGAGATAGCAGAAAGGGAGAAAGAAAGAAATAGATAGAGTGTGTGTGCGTGTGGGGGGGGGGGGTTGATGGGGGGTAAAATAGGCAAAGAGAGAGGTATGGTGAGGTAGGGTAAGGCGAGAGCAGTCTATCTATATGCTTTTTTCGAGTTAGCCGTAACCCTACAGGAATTGAGGAAAAGTGCCCTGGAGTCTGTGGTGTAATGGTCGTGCGATTGATCTGCGTTTTTCCGTAGTGACTTGTCCTTCTCAGCCCAGGTTGGTCCTGACACTGACAGGCAAGGTCAAAGTAGCTCGTCCTCTCATATGATCTTACAGCACTTGGTATGTCCTGTTTAGCCAAAACAAAATAAAAGATTTGTAGATTGGAATTTTTGCTAGCATTGATATTTTAGCGAAAATTTCCTCCTGTTCTTTCTTCTGCCGTCACCATTTTGAGAATCATTCATCCTTCCTCAGATTTGTTCAGTATGGGTCGAAACTCGTGTTATGGCAGCTCACCTACGGCTCACCCACTGTACAAGGGGAGGTCATCACTCGCCTCAAGAAGTTGGAAAGTGCACTGAGCTTGTCTCGGAAATGTAAGTCTGCCCTTTTTTGCCAAGATAGTTGATGTTATAAAATTATTGGTGATAACATTTAGATGATTAACATAAGGCTATGAAGTTACTGGTATCATATACATGTATTTAACAACTAACAATGGACAATACAAAGTTATTGGTATCACATGAATAACCAGCAATAGGCTGCATGAAGTTATTGTTATCACATTAACTACTAGTTGGAGCAATAGACTACATGAAGTTACTGGTTACTGGTAGCACTATCACACGGACAACCTGCAATAGGCTATTTGAAGTTAATGATGTAAATGAATACCTAAAAATTTGAGGTTGTTGGTATCACATGAACAACTAGCAATAACTTCATGGGGGCATAACTCAGATGTCAAAGACTGTCGGTAATTTAATCAAGACTTGACTTGTCTACCGGACTTATTAGCCTGCTGCTGGTCATTCGATTTACCGAGTCCTGGCAGTTCCCATTGAACCTCGGCTTGCAACCTTCATAGCCTGCTAGATCTTGCTTTCACCCATTTCTATTGCCTACATCGATGTTTTGGCATTGCTAGTATAACCAAAGGACAAAGGATAGGTGCAGTAAGATTTTTGGAAGGCATATTTGCATCGGAATGCACAGGTTTTTTCGTGTGATGAAGTGCTAGTTGGAGTTTTTTTCATTTGCATCAGCTTTGACCCCTGGCCTAACTTCACACATGAAAAACTTTTTCTGTGATTATTTATCCCCATCATGTGTTCTGTTTCAGTGTTTCGGATGGGCAACAGCGTTGACCTGGCTCACAAAGCACTGGACGCCTTTTCCATCCCTCAGACTTGCCTGATGTTACTGACAGTCTCCTCTCTTTCTTTCAAGGCCATCTGGCTCCTCATTGACCATTTGATCTGGTTTGGAAAAGTTGGTCTAGTTAAGGTAAGCAGGCTGGGATGTTTTGTCACTTTCAGCTGAGGTTTGCCGTGACAGGGAGAGTCAAAGTAGCTTGCCATTAAAATGACCTTACGGTGTTACAAAGAGTGTGAAATCAAAACAAAATCAACCAGACATAACTTTTTTCAAAATTTTCTGGGATTTGCGGCAGTAGTCATGAATTTTAGAGGCTATTTTATACTCCTCCATACAATTACTTCCAAGGATGTGCCAGGGTTGAAGAAAAGTACAGTAGAACCTGCATAAGTGACATTGCTGGGACTACTGTAATCACGCCGAGTATAGAGCAAGTCGACTTAAGGGATGTTGATGTGTAGTAAAAAAGAAAAAGTTGGGAATTCTGAATCGTGTCGATTTAAATCGAATGTCCAGTTACCAGATGTGGAGATATGCTGGTTCTACTGTAATAAATCGAATCATTTAGCTAAAGAACAGATAATGTTACCTGGCATAAGTTCAACTTGGTCTCTGATTGACTTCCGCTGTGCCTATACACGAATCACATACATATCACCAAAACCAGTCCTTGTTGCACTGGTAATTTTGTTTGTTGTTACTGCTACATGCTTATACTCCCCTCTCCCACTCCCAAAACCACACACAATACATATATGGTTCACACACACACACACACATATTTACTGTCACTGTCATCCCTGTCAGGTGGATGTCGCTTTCTGGACCCTGTGGTCCCTGCGTATGTGGCTGGTGGCGCTGGCCACCGCTAGCACTGCCGATGTCATCAAGTTTGAGAGGGTGCACAACTTGCTGGACAAGTACAGGAAGGAGAACGGAGCAGACGCAAAACTGCCTCAGCAGCTGCAGGTTTGTTTACCCAATTGCCAAATTATGTTTGTTCAAGGATTTTAGTAGACCTCTCCTACCGTGCTACACCACAGTGTTACCCATCCATGTGTGGCATTGTGGGATGTGGGGTTAGCATTTTTTATTTAATTCGCGTTTTGTTTTTTTACTGTACTTAATGGAAAGTATGTTTCATTGAACAAACAAGAGCAATTATGTGCCCATGCATTTTTGGGAAAAGTTGCTTTTTTCTTGTTGTAGAAAAAAATCTATCCCCATCCCTGAGCATTTCCATTGCACGAGGATGTGAAAGGCTATTTACGAGATACCACTGGGATTATGTGATAACCACAGAAAATTTTACACAGTTGCACATTTGCTGCTAAAAAAAATACAACTGATAAGGGTAAAGAGGAAATAAATTTTTGGCTATAAAAACAGAAATTTTGTCTAGGAAGGAGAATGGAGCAGACGCAAAACGGCCTGAGCAGCTGCAGATTTGTTTGGCTTGTCAAACTTGTAGTTATGGAAAAGTCTTAGCTGACCTTTCCTACTGTGTTACACCACTTTGTTTATCATCCATGTGTAGTTTTCAGGGTTTTTTCCTTATTTGCATCTTTTTCCAGTTTTTGCTTTTGGTTTACCCCCCTCCCCATTTATGAGGTGGGACCTCCAAATTTGACGTCCATCTCCCATAGGACGGGTGTCAGAGCCATGAAAACTCCGGGAAAATCCCGGTGAACCTCCCCAGATTTGAACCCGGGGGCTCCCATCTGTAGGCCGGTGCACTACCGATCGGCCATCGACGCCTCCTCAGTTTTGTAGAAAGTATGTTTTAGTTCAGAAAGGTGGATAGGAAAATAGGTGGCTCTCCAACGGAGTTGGTGCTATGACTATGAGGGGTCCAATGGGATTCAAGCAGGGTGGTACTTGGGGAATTAAAACACGGAAAAGGAAATACGCACAACGCAAAGCACATAGTGTGGTATATAAAATAATTTAATGGTTAAGAATTCAAATTATGTTAAATTGTGCCTTGCATCGGTTTTGGTGCGTGTTTCTTTTCCCCATAGTGTCTCTTAAATGACCTTACTGTGTTACAGGGGACGTGAAGCTGGTAACCAAGCTAAAACCGTTCTTCTTGGGTAAAACGAAACGGAAATGTGAACAAATTTTTTTTAGTCTGCAAATGCAAAAAAAGTTTCAACAATTTGTTTGTATTTCATCTTTGGTATTCTTAAGTTAGTGTTGTCAGTTATTTAGTGACTGTTGTTGTATTGAACCAGCGTCGGTGATGTGTTGGTTAGACTCTTCACCTCTCATGCCAGGAATGGGAGTTCAAGATGACCATCTTCATGTCTCTGCTGGGATGTTGTGTCCCTCTCAGCCGGGGTTGACCCTGACTGGCAAGGTTGAAGTAGCCTGCCTCCTAAATGACCTTAGTGTTACAAAGGAAGTAAAACTACATGTAAAACCAACCACCAAACAGTTGTCTCGGTGGAATGTATTGTACAGTAGATTCAGCAAAAGGCGACATTGAGGGGACTATTGAAATTACGTCGAGTAAAGAGAAAGTCAACTCAAGGGATGTCAATGTAGTAAATAAAGAAAAAGTTGGGAATTCCAAATCGCGTCGACTTAAGCCGAATGTCGAGTTAACAGACATTGAGATATGCAGGTTCTACTGTATATGGTCAGAGTATTACAATTAGTCCTTTAGTGATTACAATGTGTATCTCTCTCTGGCCTCACAGACATCTGTGGTGTAGTAGTTAGGCTCTTCGCCTATCATGCGGAAGACCCGAATGCAACCCCAAATTGGGACGAGCGTCTTAGTCTTTCTGCTGGGATTAATTACTCTCAGCCTGTGCTGGCCCTGACATGCAGGGTTGAAGTAGCCCACCTCTTTAATGACCTTACAGTGTTGCAAGGGATGTACCATAAAACTGGTAACCAAACCAAATCTCTCTCTCTGTCCTCACAGACTGAAATGCACGCAGTGAGAATGAACTTCTGGAGAGACTTCTGCGATCTCTTCATCCCTCTGGGTGGCCTCAGCTACGTCAGCCCTGGCATCGCTGCTCTCTGCGGAGTTGTCTCCTCCTCAATTGGCTTCTTCCAGGAATGGGAGCGACATATTCGGCCGTACCAACCAGTGGTTTGAACAAATGCAACCATCTCGGTGCTTCTCTGAGTATTAACAGAATGTTGGTTCGGAATTTCTTTTTTGAAGGAATTTTTTCCCAGTGTTTTTCTTTCATTACCGGTACTTTTTCATCAGACTTGTTATTGTTTTTTGGTTTTTTTAAAGAAATATTTTTAAAATTTCTCCAGAGCTTGCGTTTTTCCCGTACCGCGTTTGACATTAGTTATGTCTAAGAACTATACTGCTTTGTTTGAAAAGTAGACTATCAGCTGAATATTGTGTCTGGCGGTAAAGATTTTACTTTACCGTCTGGGTTCTTCGTTGTAGCTCTGCTGTTCTCAGTAGAAAGGATCAAGATTGGCTTGTGCTGGTGATTGAAAATGCTTAGAAAAGGGAATAAATTAGTGTAGTTTGGCACTGTTTGATGTGACAATAGCCTCTTCATAATCAAGCACAACATTGCTGCAGTTCGCTATTTGTGTACAATCCAAAATTTAAAATCCAGTTTTCATAGGATTTGAATTAATAAGGGTTTGATATACATGTAGTTTGTTTTCAAACACCTAAGATGGCCAAAGATTGCCAGCATTTTCCATAATTTATCTATTCGCAGATATAAGATGTAAACTTTCCATACTGAGCTTGCATCTCCTTGTGCCTAAAACTAAAAAATGGTGAAGTGGCTTATACTAATTAACAACAAAGATAACTACGATTTCATCCGCCTCCCAAGAGTTAATTTTCTAAGGTTTTCTACATTCTATGTAAAATGAAAAAAGCACCCTGCTTGCTTGACGCTGATAATGCCTAGGCCTACGCTTGTAATCAGAATTAATTTTAGAACACAAATGCTGTTAGTGAATTCACATGTTGTCAAAACATGAAGTACTGCAAGCAAAGCATGAAGTCAGTATCCGATGAATCTTCTTGCTTTGATGACTCTCTATTAGTCTCCCGCTCTTCTGCTATACTGGCTGAATTAATCCCATAGCCGACCTTTTTGCTTAGAACTGCTGGATTATTCAGGGAATGGCATTGGCTGCTGAAGAAGGACAATTAATGTCCAGCAAAGTAAAATAAGTTATTCAGGGAGTCGCAGCAAGAAAAATGATAAGTCACTACAGTAGCCTACATATGATGATATGCATCTTTTTTTTCTGAGAACCATGCAGTGCTGTTGTCCCCATCGTTCTACAAAAACAGAATACATATAGTTTGATATTTTTGTTAAAAGTCACAGCTGTTTTGGTAAGAAGGTCTATGTCAAGAGATGCAAGCAATCTTTTTTGTAAAAAACTGCAAAAGAATTATTTTCAGCAAATTTGACCTTTTTAGTACTTTTTGCTACTGAGAATGGTAGAGCTATGATTCAGATTACATTTGATTTCTTTTCTTTTTTTGATTTTACACAATGTGAGCTGTGTATAACAAAGTGAGCACACCATGAGCTGATATCATTGCTGGTATTCAATGTTGTCCTATGTCAAAATGAGAGGTTAAATAAAAATGAAAAGGTGTGACAGAAAAGTGGCTGTTGGTACAAGTTGCCACTGTAGAGAGGTGATCGCCATGCCAGGTTCGACTGCAGGTTGAAGAATCTAATGAAGCACATAGGAGGTCCTTGTCTCTTTCCTCTTCTCAAAATGCCATATGATTGAGACAATTAGTTATTTTGAATTCAGATGATATCAAAGACTAAAAATAGAAAAAGCTTTATGGTTCACCTGGAAATGGTGTCTTCTGACATGTGACGATGTTGAAGGACGGGGATGATTTGCAATGACTGGTGTGATCCTGACACTGTTGTAGCGCTCGTTATGATTTCTAATGTGTTGAATAGACTAACAATTATGTGAGAGCACTTACATATTATTATAATGTCTTTGTGTTGAACCTTGAGTTGGAGTTGCATTTAGTAGGAGGTCCTAATGACTTATAAATGTTTGAGAACTTGAGGGTTCTGTTTTAATTCTTTTTATGGTTAATTCTTTTTAACCTCTCACAGTTCACTGCAAATGATGGGTGCTTGTGTGTATACTTTAGTATGGCATTTGTGTTTGATTGAGGTTGGAAGTTAGAGTTCCGTATTTACAGAGGCACCGGCTTCTTCTCCTGTTTTAGCCTATTTTGAGTGAGGCATTGCTTAAGTCTGAGACTGCATGACGGGTTTCACATCCTGATCAAGCAATGCTAAGCTTATTCATATATTGGACGTTAAAAGAGTGTTGGTTATTTATGATACTGAACATAAAGGAAAAAGAGATCGCTCTCTCTATTTTCATGATTATTACACCTGGCAATGTTGTTGCTTACCTTGTTGTAAGTTTGGATAAAAGTTTCTCTTTGACACAGGTGGAGTTCTTACAAATTGCTGATTCTTTTTCAAATGGGTGAATATTACAGAGAATTTAATGGGTGATTCCCCTTTTTGCAAAAATATCTGCAAAATTATTAACATCCATCTTAAATCTGCCAACTTTGAACAAATAGTTTTTATAATTGAAGATCAAAACAAAAATGAAACAAAATTCCCCCATGGGGAATAATGAAATTTTCTCTGCTTTTCTTTCTTGAAAAAAATCAAATAGACATTTTCATGATTTTTAAGAATTCCATACCCAATTGTTTAGATGTTGTTATGAACTTCAAATTTTTTTCAACTTAGTGTATGGAAAAGTGAGCTTTCAATTACTGCCACTGTGCTGAGTTAAAGTTTTACACACAGTTTTCTGAGTGATGGTCGTTCATCACTGTGTTCATCAATGTCTTTGTAACAATGTTCGTAATGTATAAGTTAAGATTTTGTTGATGAGAAGTTAAGGCTTCGAAAGCATTTCTGAGCTGCATGACGGATTTATAAAATCCTGACAAAGCAAGATTTGCTACCATATTATATGATTATTGTTGATTGTATTGCACGAGTGCCACTGGACTTGTAGCCATATTGCTGCAGGTTTGAGTCCGCACTTGGGCTCAACATTGTCCTTGGGAAAGATTAATTACATGACTGGTTTTTTTTTTAAAACTTCATTATTTTTATTTATTCAGAAGAAAGAGGCACCGACAGTCAAGGTCCATTGTCAAATGGTACCAGTAGGCCTAAAAGTCCATGTGTTAAAAAATTTACAAGCCTTTGATTCATCATGTTGCAACACACATAGGCCTACAAAGAATGTTAGTGAGTTCAACTGTGAAAATATAATGTGTTTGAGCACCTGTTAAAAAGGGCAGCTTGCACTGAATGCTATCTATGAACTGATGCACGAAAATATAAAAGGGTACACATGTACTTGGGTAATATTCAAACGTGTTGGGGTAATAATACATCAATACTTGGATGGAAGACATTTTACAAATTCTTTCAGGGCTGAAAGGCTTGAGGTCAGCTGGCTGCTGGACTGAGGTAGGAGAATTTTGTCAGGAGAGTAATAAAAAAAACAAGCATTTTTTTTTTCTTAAAGCTGTTTCACAAGTCTATCCTGTTTTGTTTTTTTTCTACTTTGATTTTATTTAACTCACAGTACAGGTGTAACTTCAATGACACAATGTATGTTGTCTTGGTGCTCTTATTTGGTTTGCTAGACAGATTAAAAAGAAAGTCTGCACAGGGTTTTTCCATCCAGGGGTCAATCTATTTAATTTTAGACAATCTTAAGATGCACTTAAGACATTAATTGAAATACCTGAGACATGGGTATTTTCTTCCGTCACATGATGGAAATCCGTATTGGCAATGACAGCCAAAATATTTTCCTGTGTCTTCACATTTCAGTGAGGAGGAAAACAAAATTTTAATGTCCATTTTAGTGAATTTATCACTGGAGGTTACATTTTCTTTACAGTATTTGCACTTGGGTATCTTTTCAGTATTAATTTTTTTACTGGCGCTGTGTTATAATGGTCCTGGTAAGGCTCTTCAGCTGTCATGCGGAGGACCCTAGTTTGATCCCAAGCGCAGACGATCTGAGTTTTATTCTGCTGGGATTTTTCCCTCTGTCCGGGTTTTCCCTGAAAGGCAGGGTCGAAGTAGCCTATCTCTTAAATAACTTAACAGTGTTGCATGGGATGTAAAACTGGTAAGGTAACCAAGTATTCATTTTCTTTGAGAGACTGGCTTCAGTATTTGGAACTTGTTGTGGTAAAACCCACAATCTGAGACCTTTTACTTTTGCAGTACGCTTTGACTTTGTGCTGGCATCATGCATGATGACAATATACACTTATTTCATGCAGTTTTTTATTTACAAGACTGATGTAGATGATTGTTTCATGCTGACCAACAATAGTTGCCGAGATTTCGCTATCAATCGAGGTAAGTATTGCTGGTCAAAGTGAAACAATCGTCCTACATCAGTCTTGTTGATAAAAAACAAAATGAAATAAGTGTATTGTAATCCGTGGAGATAGAAGTTTTCAGCGTTCACTATTCTGTCGACCCTTCTCTTACAATTCAACTCAGCCCTCTCATCGCTAAGCAAGGAAATGGAAGCAAATGTATTTTAAGGGGACGCAATCAAAAGTGAATTTTATCTATTTTGGAAGGATTTTGAAAGAAATTTGCTTACTTTATATAACAAAGCCTTATGTTATTTTATAAGTTTGATAAAAAAAAAAGGTTTAATTTATGCACAATAACAATAATATGTTTACCTTTTTTAAAAAATGAAACGCACAATTTACAAGTCTAGTTATTTCAAACATCTATTATTTGCTTCGTTTAGATGACATGCATCGGCGATTGTTTAACGCTAACTGAACGTTACCTGACCAATGAGAATAGAGCAAATTAGTGTAAACTCAGTTCAAGGATTACAATTTTTATTTACCATGAAGCAGTATTTTGTATTACATGTATTATGTCCCTTGATTTTTCCTTCCAAATGGTTGGATGAGTTTATCTTTTTTTCACTCCCCCCGACGACATCAACACATCTGTTTTCAACTGTACATTCCAGAGATCTTAAAATAAAAACGCTTTCAGTTTTCTCTATGGAAGGATCAGAAATCAAGGATGTTTTACTTAAATAGAAGGAGATATTTTTTTTATTCTGTCCAACATTCTTGGAAAATATTGTTTGATCTCTGTTATGTAATTTTTTAGGCACTTTCAAGTTTGTGTACTTTCACTAGTTTTGTGTTTATTATTTATTTTATTTTTTTGTACCATGGGCATTGGAATTTGTTGATTTCTTTTTTATCTCATAGAACTACTTTGGAAAAGTTCTATTGATGAAGAAATAAATACTTTTATCATGCATTTATCTTGGATTTCAGAAGTTATGTACTTCAGTTGCACTGTATGTGTATGTGTTTCTGTCTGTCTGTCTGTTAGCTGTCATGGCTGCTGTTTCGTTAATTGTTTTTTTGTTTGACGCCCCCTGAATTCTATTATAAGGTAATTTTAGAAGATAGAATCTCCAGTTTTAAGTTCCATGAAATTTCAATTTAAAACAAATAGATAGTAAATAGCTCTGGTGAATCTACCCTTCTCCCCTCCCCAACACCTCCAAGAAATTGAACTAAGAGTGAATTTGTTTTGAGATGTAGATACATGTATGTATAAGGAGATGAGTGGCTCTCCAACGGAGATGGTATTGTGAGGGATCCAATCAGATTCAAACAGGATGGTTGTATTATGGGTTTGAGACGGACGCTTTGCCCTTTGGTCATCCTGTCATGGATCATGCCCCTTGTAACGACTGAGACCTACCAGTATTTGTATTAGTATTTGGGATTTTTTGGATTTTCGTTTCAAACTGTATGTCTCTGATCATCTTTTTTTTCAGAGATAGACATTACAATAATATTAGAGTTCTGTTCTCCTTTATTGACCTGTAGTATTTCAAGGGCCCTTAAAACGAAATGACCACCACATATCAGCTGAGAGGGGGTTGCTGGTGTTGCCTAGATACAATAGAACCTGCATTGACGTCTGCTAACTCGACATTCGGCTAAAGTTGACGCTATTTGAAATTCCCAACTTTTTCTTTATTTAATATTCGACATCCCTTAAGTCGAATTTCTCTTTACTCAATGTGATTTCAATAGTTCCAGCAATGTTGACATATATGCAGGTTCTACTGTACTAAAGACAACAAAACTCCCCCATTCTTTCTGTGCCTTGACAATAGTATCTCTGCTTAAGGTCAGGGCAATGCGTTGGCTAGGCGTGTCACAGCTATGTCACAGAGTCACGGAATTGTGACTATCTTGCTGTAATGTCACACTAACGATGACTTTTAAAAAAAATTCAGGACCACAATGGAGTCCACTTAAGGTGACATCACAGTGGGCACAAACTTTGGTCACCTAAAGCGGCGTGTCCACTGACATGTTTTGTCAGTTGCAGGCCAGGCTCATCTATCTATGATATACAGGGTGTTTTTTTTATATTGATCGATTCTAAACTTTAATAACTAAAAGACGGTACATGATAGAAACATTCTGTTTTCAACCGATTAATCCTCATCCATTTAAGTTTTTTCTGGTACCAAAATCAACCGAATTCAAGAACCCGCTGCGCGACAGCGCCAGTTTGTGCGAACAGACGCCGAATTTTTAGAGCGCAGAAATGACGCTAATCTTGCATTTACTGGTGCATCTTGCGCGTTTATAAAGCAGATCGCGTGCCTGCAGCCTTGAGGAAATTCCAACACTGCACAGGGAGATTAGCACCATCTAAAACTCACTAAGAACTTGGTATCAAAATTTGGTAGAAACTGGTTATGTTAATTGCTATGAAAATAAAGATAGTAAGAACTGGATTTACGAAGTGCATAGTGCCCGATCAATGAAAAAGACGACTGCATTAATTTTATACCACCAGAGACATTCATCACTTTCTATAATCTCAAACGATAAAACACGAAATTCTTTTTCGTGAAATACGAAGGCAGAGCTTGGTGGATATTATTCCTTTCTTAAAAACAGTTTTAATTTAACAATCTTTTTATTGCTGTACGATGTTTTCCAGCAGGCTCTCTCTTTGGTGTACCAGTGCACTCTTTTGATGCCATGATCTAAAAAGGGCCTTGTTCCGTTAATTCCTTTTTAAAAAGCTGTCTCTATCAGCATAATTTCATCAAGTATCCCAGACAAAACTTAAATGGCCAGAGATTGGTATGCAGAAACCGGTTTACTTTTATCTTTTACCGTTTTCGAGTTGTTTCAGTTTAGAATCGATCAACATAAAAAACCACCCTGTACATATGAGCCTGGCCAGCAACTAACAAAACATGTCAGTGGACGTGCGGCCATAAACGCCATTTAACTACAATGGAATCAAACGTAATCCTGGGAAACCTTTTCAATTTCTGATTTGGATGCTCTATAACTCTAATATCAAGGGGATACCAAAGGCAGAATGTACAAAGACTAAAAGATCTCACCTTCCTCACCACCCACTATCAAACACAGACAGACACACATAAACACACTTGACCACCACACACATACACACACACATCTGACCACCACCACACACACACACACCTGACCACCACACACACACACACCTGACCACCACACACATACACACACAAACACACACAATCATGGACATGGAACACAATGACAATAATGAAAGAGGGAGAGAGGTAAAGGGATAGATAGAAGGTAAAGAGACAAATAGAGAGAGAGAGAGATAGAGGGGGTATACATCTATAGAAGACAGCATAAAATTTTCCCACTGGGGTAGGCCCTATGTATAATTTGTTACAAACCTACATACAGTAACCACTGGTCGAGCTTCAAGAAGTGTAAAAATATTTGTTAAAAAGTAACATAATTAACAAAGCAGAATAAAAAAGCCAAAACAACATAGTCTGCCTCTTATTATAGTTTCATCTGATTTTATTCACCACATAATATACACAATAATAAGAGCGTTAAACTTTTCTGACTGGCACCTGTGGTGTAATGGTTAGGCTCTTCACCTATCATGCGGAAGACCCAAGTTTGATCCCACATAAGGATGCCCTGCTTTTTTCTCCTAGGATGTGTCCCTCTCAACCCTTAACACTTTGTGGTCACACAGCCAGAAGAAGGAAGAAGCCTTATATTATATGGTCAGGCACAGCCAGCCATGACGCAATCGGGCTTCTACGACCTGCGCACATAGTATTGCTAAGTAACTGGATGGGCAAATATGGATCTGCACATTTATACATAAGTGACCACAAAGTGTTAAATCAATGACGTCACAGTGTTGCAAGGGACGTAATGGGCTACAAAACCAAACAGTCTTGCGTACAAAAGAAATTATACTCTGTTTCTTGAGTTTTCATGGTAATCTTGACACTGTTGGCCGACCTCATTTCAGTGGCAGGATGTAAACTAGGACATGAGAAGCACATAGATAGAGGTAATAAAAAAGAATGAGGTAGAAAGAACGTTCTCCTTGCGGATGGTTGGCGGGTGCTCTGGTGTGATCTGCATCTTCACTTAGCGTTTAATCTAAATGCTGATGCTGAAATGACTTTATACAGCGTTGCTTGTGCTGTAAAACCCCAACAAGCAAAACTCTCCTTGTAAAAGGCACAAAAAACAGTTCAACATAAAACAACGTGGAAACATATTGCATGAAATGTTTATAAACACTGCATGATATATTCTATAATAATAATCCAACATGGCACAAGTAAAAAACTCCCAGAGTAAAATTATGAGTATCTTCGAAACTGCTGCTCATACTGAGCATCTTAGTCACGGTATCATTCTTATATGAAAAGTACCTTTGATTCTGGTGAAATAGCTGTTAGGAGGCACTTCAGTCAAAGAGAATAGAATAGAAACCTATGATATACACATATGGTGTATAATGAATTAATATAATAATTGCATCCCTTAATAAAATGTAAAGATAGAAATAGAAATCTTTGGCTTACCATAAATGAAATATATGGATGTAATGAATGTGATTTTTTATTGTTTACAAATAAATGCAATTCCTTGGTTCCTCAGACCTTTTCTTTGGAGCAATGCCAAATAACTTTAAGGTAGACAGATGTACCTTTTTTTTTTAATGAATGGATAAATCTTAAAAGTAAGTAGCAAAACTGCTTATGTACAGAATAGAAGATTCCAATCTTCTAAGACAAACAGAAGTAGAGTGGTAATGTATAATTCAAAAGCTCTTTTGGGTAATACAAAAAGAACAAACCTAAAGTAGTAAGTTAAAAGCATAGGATCTTTTTAAAAGAAATATTATGAATAAGTAGGCCTACAATGTATATAAAGACATTGTCTATACATTTCTGAATAAATACTCTATCACAACAAAACAACATGTGTATAAAAAAAATTCAGACAGTAAAAAAAAGCTGATTAAGTGACATTACTGGGAATTTCTTTACAAATCAATGTGCCATCAGTGTGCAGAAGAATCATAATACATACAGTAGAACCCGCAGAAGTTGACATTGCTGGGACTATTGAAATCATGTTGAGTAAAGAGAAAGTCGAATTAAGGGATAAGCAATACATTTTAAGGTAAATGGGGGCAACCACTGAGCACATTGTGCACAGGTCCCAAAAAGCCCCTTATTAGTCAGATGAGAACTGTAGGACAAAAACGCGGGACTACTCTTCGGTGCCATACCGGTAATTTGTTGTGGGCTCTGTTTTTGTTTGCAATATTATAGATATTGATTGTGTTTTGGAATGATAACAGAATGGAAAAGCCCGCAGGATGGTACTGTGCTACACATCTACATACAAGCAAAGGCAATCACTCTTAACAAGCATAGCACAGGCGATAGTACTGTGCTACACATGTACACAGCAAGATACAGTGGTCACTGGCCACAGCGTTCTGACTCTGAATAGAAATCTCCCCCCCCCCATGCCCAGTCCTCCC
>JAUKPP010086347.1:0-12500 GCA_032273245.1 Phyllaplysia taylori
CCCCCCCCCCCCCGTCTCTCTCTCTCTCTCTCTCTCTCTCTCTCTCTCTGTTTCCCTCTCTCTCTATCTCTATCTATCTATCTATCTATCTATCTATATGTGTGTCTGCCTGTGCGTGTGTCTGTCTGTACGAGGGAGAGAAAGAGAAAGATGGGGTGGGGGTGGGAGCAGAATAATACATACAGTTGGAAAGGAGAGAAAGAGTGAAAACAAGAAGGAGAGAGTAGACAGAGGGGTAATGAGGAAGAAAAACCGCTCAACAGCCGTTCACACAACCCTCTGTCTGTGTTTGCAGTGCAGAATAACTTGCCTCTATTTGTGGATAGTTGTGATGTAGGGGTGGACGAAATTCAAATATAGTGTTCGTTTATCGAAACCATTTAAAATGGTTTCAAACCGAACTCAAACTCTTAACGTGTAAAAAGTCTATTGATCGAATTCAGACTCCCACTTCTCTTTCTAGCCTTCTTTACCTGTGGACCTTGCAGTTTGCTATCCTTTTTAAAAACTATTTTCATCCCGATTAGAACCTTCTGTTCCGAGTCGATTTATGTGTTTGATTTCCGATTGTCTTCTGTGGTCGAAGTAAGTAACTTTTGCTACTATTTGCATACCCAAGTGTGTTGACAACCTCCCTCGAATCCTCTAGGATCCAATTTAGCAGCATCTCTATTGGAGGGCTACTTTTGTCCTCGTCACCTTTCTTTGCGTGAAACGAGAAGTTATGTGAATCATGTACAAATTCTTAAATTGAATAGTTCTTGAAATGCAAAAGGGCCATTATTCAACGAATACAAATGTTTTGTTCAAATATACCGATTTCGCAAATGAGCACGCCCATTTATCCGGATAATTCTCAAACGGCTCATTTCCCAGCCCAACTGTGATGTCCCCGCTGATGCAGATTCCACGAAACTTCCCAGGACGTTTGCATGGACGTGGCCAGGGTCGGTCAAAATGTGGGGGTCGGTCAAAATATGGGGTGATGACCATAAAACTGCAGCCTAACCGACTTGTCTTTTTCCGCCAGCTCAGTAACTGATACATTGAGAGGCTTACAGTAACTGCCATTTTAGTGCCTTGTCTAGACTGAAAGTGTACCACTTTGAATCCGATAGCGCCAACTGGTATAAAAGAAGAAAAGAAAAGAAAAAATACAATCATGTACCTATATCTCCCAATGATAGACCTCGCTGTAGGATTAATAAAAAGATAAATGTCTGCTGTAAGTTTGGTTTGGTTACCAGTTTTACGTGTCCTGCAACACTGTAAGATCAGTAAAGAGACGAGCTACTTCGACTCGGCCAATCAAGACCAACCCGGGTTGGGAGGGATGAATCCAGGCAGAAACCCGAAATCGTCCGCACCTGGTATCGAACTCGGGTTTTGCATGGTAGGAGAAGGGCCTAACCATTACACCACAGACGCCGGTTCTTATGTTAGCGTGATGACGCAGATAACTTTGTCTTCACGTTTAATTTTTATTTCTCACTCCCTCTCTTTCTTTCTCTCTCCCTCTCTGTGTTTCTTTGCCTGTCTCCCTATCTCTATCTTCTTCCCTTTTTCTCATTTCTTTGGCATGTATTCATTCTATTCATCATGTAGCTAGAGTTCGCGATTCCTACGCACCTGGGTGAAAAGTCCATTATAGTACATCTACTGTAGACTTTAACTTCCTACAACACGAATCTGCGTCATTTCCCAAACACGGGTGTTGTCGTGAAATCTCAAGTGAGTCAAGGGCAGTGTTGCCAGGGCCCAAAATAAAAAAAAACCCAGCCAACTGAGGAGTAAAAAAACAACCAGCAGAGAAGTAAAAAAAACAGCCAAATATTAGCTCTTGCTGATCTTGACGAAATTTCAAAGACAATAATTGTTTCCTAGAAAAGCCTATTATGAATTGTTGTTAGCTTGAGAACAAAAAAAGGAAAAATGCAAAATTTCTCAAAATAGCCCTTTATACCTCAACCGCTAAGATAGAAGCGTTATAGCCTTAATCGTAGAAAAGAAAACAGGCAAATATGTCTTTAGAGTAAAGTTGCCAACTTGGCAAAACTGGTCTGGTGCTGAGGAGGAGGATATTTGCATGTGCTTAAATAGACAACGGAGTGAGATATTTAGCGAACTTGCGGCTGAATGAAAAATACACCCTCGTACACCTGCGCCATCAAGTTACCTGTAGGTCCGGGCCGATATATAATTGTGTTCATGTGTTTGTATATCTGTCCGTATGTACATCTAGATGTCTGTCCGTATGTACATCTAGATGTCTGCGTGTCTGTATGTCTGTCTGTCTGTCTGCCTGTACATTTATCTGTCAATATCTTATCAGTCTGTCTGTCTGTTTATGTGTGTGAGTATCTTTGCACGTTAGCACGTTTGTATTGATGATTGTTTGGGTTTACATAGTTCAGAATATTTAATTTAATAGCTGGGCTTCTTTTACGTAGCCTGTCTGTCAGGGCCAAACCCGAGTTAAGAGGGACTGTGCATCCTAGCAGAGAGGCCGACCTTACAGCGTAGAAAGGGACGACAAACTGGAAACCAAACTAAATCAAAACAAGTCAAGGCGATACGTGGGAGTTCTCAGGCATGTAATGGGCCCGAACTACGAGTAAAAAAAGAAAAAGAAAGAGAAATAGAGCCAGAAGAACGCTTTCATCCAATGCAATAATTTGTCAAAGTGATCCCAGTTTTTTAATGTGTATAGACAAAGCGAATATTTGTTTCCCTTCATTTGAAAACAAACACTATTTTATCGACTAAAGCATTATTGAAAGAAAAGTGAGAGTTCACAATGGGATATCGACACATACATATTTTATTGGGGCATTATATACGAGATAGAAAGCTCTTTAAGTAGGCTTGAGACCTTCTGGTCCATGCCGTGACAGGTTAGCTATGCGCCCTTGAATTGAAGACCCTCATAAACATATCTCCAGAAGTGCCATATAGGCCTAAAACTTCTCTCTAGGCCACATGAACACGCATTGAGGTTGAAAAGGGGGGCTTTGTTCTTTTCTCGAGGCTGTGGGACATTCTAAATGCAAGTGTTTTCTCCGTCATTAAGAATATAAAAAAAAGCAAAAATTTCTTTTGCGTGAAATTAACATTGCTCCTTCACCTGTCCTGACGCAACAATGTCAATAATGCCTGTTTGACAAATGGCGGGTGGCATTAATGTGACGGCAATGACACAGACAAACTTTACCTGTCTTCAACGAGGATTATTCTTGTCTCTTCCTTCTGCGTCTCCGAACCCTCTAGTCTTGAAGTTCCTCCCACGCCATCAAACAAAGATTTTGTATGCCAAAACAAAGAGAGATCTAGGATATAGATGCCTGTCTAGGAGTTAAGTGGCTTAACGGTAGAACTGTATTGGTTTGGTTTTGGTTTTACACCCCTCGTGACATTGTAAGGTCATTTCTAAGCAGACTACTTCAATCCTGCCTGTCAGGGCTGAGAGGGGCACGATATTTCAGTTGAGACACGGACACGTATGCCCATCGTGGGATCGAATTCCCGTCCTCTGCCTGACAGGCAAAGAGCCTGATCATTACACCACAGACGCCAGTCTGTAGAGCCGATGGGAATAATGATGAAGATGTGGAATGATTGTTATGCAAATACGTACATGTAACAATGTCGAAACGGCATACGTATTTCTGTTTGTGCTAATGTAGTTTGTCATATCTTTCTTCTGCCCCGGAATGCCACACGTGGGAAGCGTCTACATATTCCGTTCCAGACAAGTACGATCTTTATTGCCACCGAACAGTTCGCCATGAGTAGCTCTTGACTTTGCCTATAACGCAGAGAAAGTCGAGGTCCACATAGGGTATTTTTAACCGCGTATCTCCGCTTCTTAACTGGGGCGTTGTCTCCCTCTCATTCCGCTTTGGCCCGGAAGGCTGGACCGAAGAAGCCTGCCTCTAAAAATGAACTTACAGTGTTAAAAAAGGCGTAAAAACAAAAAGAAGAAACCGAAAAATCATGCGTGCTTCTTAGTTTTTACTGCAGTTTGTCCTGTCTTCCTCTGCTCCGGTATATTATATCACGAGGTGGGCAGTGGGTACCGTCATTTCCGTTCCTGGCATAAACTATCTTTATTGCCCCCGAAAAGTCCCCAAATAGCAGACACAGTCTGTGCTTAAGTCATGACCTTACTAAGGTAGACACGGGGAGGGTCTGAAGGAAAGTTCAAGGCTATCTTGAAGTTGGTGTCTTCAAGGAGGCACAGTAATTTGATACAAGGCGCAGATCAGACGTGGGGTAGACACTGCATGTATGCAAGTTTTATCGTGTTTTGTATCTTACTTCTAGAATAGAATTATATTCCACTTCTTCTCCTACGTACATGTATGGACTATAGACACTTTACCGGTGTCTGAGGTGTATTGATTAGGTTCTTCGCCTATCACACAGAGAACAGGAGTTCGAGGCCCACATAGGACAGTTTCTAAATTGAGTATCTCCATCTCACTGTTGGGTTAGTCCTTACAAGCTAGGTCGCCGCAGTTCACCTCTTAAATGACCTTGACCCTTCCCCCTCCTCATACAATTTCCCCTGAAGTCAAAGAAAAGGTCCCTGTTTCAGGTCACCGACAAGCCAGAACTCGGCGTCAGGTTGGGGTTTTTTCTTATTCTAACCTCAGTCTATCATTGATAAGCCTTGAATTTAGAGGTCTCGCCCATCAAATCATGAACTAGGACCATATACGCACGAGTGATTTTTCTAGTTAGGTCCTTCGCACGGCTTCCTCGATTTCTCTCTAAGTGGAACACTTTTTGTGCATTTTCAAAGTTAAATCCTCGTCAGATCAGAACAAGAAATACATTGTTGTAATTGGCTTATCACTTGCTTGTAGCGGCTATGGGTTCAGTTTTCTCGATAAAAAAAAAAATGCCGAAGTGAATTTAACCGCACAACTGAAAAGTAGTTCATACGAGAGAGGGATGTTGGGGGAGGGAGTGTCAAAGATGTTTGAAGGCTGACCAAAACAACACCTCTCCTCCTTTCCTACCTTCTAACCTGCCCTTTATCCAAACCTCCTAGGAGGCTAGCAAAGTTCCAATCGAACGAAAACTGCATTCTATTCGAGGAAAGAGGAATTTTGGGACTAATGTTGCACGGTAAAGAGGAGAAAATCTGGTCTTTGATGGACGTTCACGATTGTTTGGATAGCGTTCAGGGTCACGCGGGGCTCCCAGGCGGTCCGACACTTGAGCTGGGCAAAAGCCGAAGAGATTATCCGCTTATTTTAATTCATTTGAAGGAATACTAAACCGAAATCAATCTCTAATCTACCCAATGGCCTGCTTTTGGTTGCATTCAAATCCCTAGCTCTATATCTACTTAACTTTATCTTAAGAATTATCATCCTGATATCCTTTTCTCATTCATTTTCACGCCAATGCTGATCCAATCTTCAATTGTTAGAGAAATTCTTACGAGGGCGCTCGTGCTCGAGCGGTAGTGCGCTCGTCTACAATGCAGGAGATGCCGGATTCGAATCCTGGGGGTTCACCTGGATTTTCCAGAGTTTGCCATTGCTTTGATTGCCATCCTATTGGAGATGGCCGTTAAATTCGAAGCTCCTGCCTCTTAAATGACCTTACAGTGTTGCAAGGAGCAGTAAACACCCAAACCAAAACCATACCAAAAGAATTGCTTTGTGTTTCGGATTTTCAGCTGTTTTGTTTTTGTGAAATCAGCAATTAAGTCTAATGTCTGAAGTTGTATAGCTCTTCGTATGCAAAAAAGACCAAATCTCACAAAAAGCAGAGCACAGAACTGTTCGAGTTCTATAAATAGGTACGGCTATTTATCTAGATTTTTCTGAAACGACTCATCACCCAGCCCTTTCCGACAGTCGTGATCGGGGAGAGAAAACACGAGTTGGCGTGAACAAACAAATGGACACACTATCCCCAACCTCGGTAATGTGTCCCACAACCAACAACATTTGTTTCCCTGCTCTTACATTGTTTGCTGTTGTCTTGTCGGCGTCAAAGAGGGCGAATGTGATGCGGTCTTGTAGATATCGGAAAGTTTTGAGCAGTCTTATCGAGTGTTTTTTTACTTTCACTCTGCAAAGCTATCAGATTTCAAAATCCCCAGAAAAGTATTTCTTAAAATTAGATGCTGATGGTTATCTTCTGCGTAACCTGCTGAGCTCAGAGGCTATCTCATTATAGTATCTTCGTCTCACAAAATTGCTATGTTTCTACGTCTACATTGTCATATACCATAATGATACAATACATCTGTACTGACAAGAGGAATTTCTGTTCGGAGTAGGAGTCGGCCTTAGTTTTTACTATTTCCCCGTCGGACGTCTGCTTGCGGGCCTGCTGTTTTCAATTTCAGAAATGCCAAGGGGTTTTAACAGTGTACAACACAACACGAGACCTCTAAAGTCAATTTTCCCCCTTTTAGGAGACAAGGTCTTTCTAAGATTGGATCAGGGAATGTAGAAAAGTGGGAAAAGACAGTGACGGGGATAAAACTCCGGACGTCCGGGTTAACAGTACAGTAGAACACCGTACCCTGTTAAGTGCCGAGCCCCCGGTTTCAATAATGAATGTCACCGTTTTTTCTAAATGCCCTACTTGAACACGCATCTGAGTGTGCACCTCGCTGCAGTAGAAAGAATCAAGTTCTACTCGGGATTTAAAAGCTTTGACGGAGATACATTCAGCAGGGAACATCTCGGGTCGAAAGATTTCTTCCCACACACACTTTCAATGGGCTTGGGTCTAGCGCTTAGAGTGTATACGAATGTAGTATAGGCTCAGGTCCTTAATTTTAATACTGAATGTATCAGTAAACTTGAGGAGGTTACTGCAGAAAGCACCCATGTGTATGAGGTTAAAGAGACGCTTAGACACTTCCTGCAAGAACAACTTCACGACGCCTCCGGTTGTCATTTAGCTCAGTTGCCAGCACAAGTGAAGAGCTTTTGTGCTTTAAGTGCTTACGTCCGTTCGAGCACTTTTGAGAAAATCATTTGTAACGTTTTTTTCTTCTCCTTCTAAATCGCGATTATGGTGCATCTGAAATTATTAACTGAGTTATTTGAAGTTTTATTGTTGTCAAAAAGGGGATCATTAAAAATACTCATGCCCTCAATTCATAAGCCCCGAAATTTGATGTGAACTTTTTACACTTTACATCAATTCTATTCAGTTGCTTCCGCCGCTGGCGTTTCTGTCCCATAGAAGAAAACACGTTAAGCCTAAATCTCTAATGATCAGTCAGGGGAGTTTAGTAGAAATATGGTTCCTATGATTTGATGCACAAAGGAGGCCCAGACAACACCCAGTGATTCTTTTCGGAGTTTTCGTTGCCCCGACCCCCGTCCCATCGGACAGGCACGTTAAACTGGGAGGCCCCATAAATGACCTTATAGTGTTTCAAGGGGCGTTACCAAAATCCAACACCAACCCTGAGTACGACTTCGTCCATCTCTCGGACATTGCAATAATCTCCCCCCACTAAGAACGTCAACATTAACTCTCTGTAGGTACCTACACCCGACTCGTCTTCCACAGACCAGAAAATCGTTATGCCCTTAAATACTTGTCCCCTGTCTACCTGGTCTCTATACTATGAAAAGAGTGGCCTTTCCACGACCTACGGCTACTAGACAAGATTATATCACAGTTGTAGGAAGCATAGAAAATCTGTGTCTGGGCTAGCGGTAAACTCGACTAAGCCGCGAAAAGCACCGCGTCGTATTGTGCTATTGGGGTCAAGTGGCCGATACTTCTAAGAGCGATGATAACGTTAGGGAACACCTGATCTGACCAGAGTGGATTCTATTGCCAGTCAATGTTCATACGACCAGCCGGTAAAAGCTTATTACGCCAAAGACTGGAGCGCTCAAGCGAAGCATGAAACATTGCCTGTTTACAGTGGATCGGAGTTTGTGTGAACACTGAGAGCGCGGAACCATACCGCACGCCGGGACATCACGATCGAGAGATCTTGGTCTATAGTAGGTCTACGGCACGGAGTTCGACCACGTAACCAGTGGCTGTATGCATGAGACCTACACCTGATGTATCTATACTGGAGTGTAGAAGTCACTCAATACATGGGCCATACTTACACTAGCTCACAAAATCGCATGCAAGCGGGAAGTCTCAAAGCACTGAAGACAAACACGTATCCCGTGCATTGCATTTCGCTGGGGTTGATTGTAGCGTTTCTCCACCTCTGTGATTGTAATTCTGATCAATAGTATTTGTCTGTGGTGTAATGGTTCGGCTCTTTGCCTTCCAGACAGAGGAAGTGAATCGAAGCACGTGTGGGACAGCTTTTTATTGAGTCATTTCCGTTTATCTGCTAGAATAGGGTTCCTTTCAGACCAGGTTGGCCCTCACATGCAGGGTCGAAGTAGCCCGTCTCTTAAAATAATGACCTTACAATGTTAAAAGAGACGTTAAGCCAAAATCGGTCCGAGTACTTGGCACCGTACAGTCGGTCCCTTTTTTAGAAGTGACAATTCATTTCGTTGCGCCATCACCAACGAGCTGCCCTTGCAGTTTGCTCATTTTAACACGATTGAAAAAATGTCAGAGGGAGTGGGACTCCATCGGAGAGTGTATACACGGGGATCCACACGGATTAGAGAGAATACGTCACTATTGTAATCTAAGTATCAACTGATAAAAACAATTTGTTTTCGGATTTCGATTTTTGTCTCTTTTCCTTCTCTACAACATCCCGTAGTCGCTCTCTCCTGCACTCTCTAACTCTCTCTCTCTCTCTCTCTCTCTCTCTCTCTGTCTGTCTCTTTCTCGTTCTTTCTCTCACCCTTTCCTTTTACTCTCTTACACACACACACACACACCCTTATGTACGAGCTCATGCACAAACACGTACGTACAGTACACATTCATTCTTGTTTCTCTCTCTCTCTCTATCTCTCTCTCTCTCTCTCTCTCTCTCTCTCTCTCTCCTTGCTTTCCCCTCTCAGGTTCAAAGTCAGACATCCAGAAAAAAAAGTCTGGTGACCCGTACCCTACCCGTGCTGACTCTACCCCATACGTGCACATTCCTCATCGCAGTTTACATTTTGTCCCTGTCGTTTCTTCCTGCTTGCACCTTCCCCTTCCCTTTCTTTTTCCACTTATATCATTTCCCATTTTCACTCTCTTCTCTATATACTTCCCCCTCCCCCCTCCCCGAACAACAAACCTCATTTGCTCCCTTTCAGCACCTCTTCCACCCCACCCCCTGTCCCTTTCCTTTTCCACTCTTTCCCAGCCCTTACCAATGCCCTTTTCCCCTCTCTGCTATCGGCTACCCCTCCTCTTTCCCCTTACACCAAACCTAATTCCCCCCTTTTAAGCCCCCCCCCCCCCTCACACTCACATACACACACACACTTTCCCTTCACTACCTTTCCCAGCATGACGAGGTACGAAAGTCTTTGTGAACAACCACGTCTTCGCGTACCTTGATCCAATTAATTTATGCTAATGACGTTATTCTTTTTTTACCTGTCAAAGTGAATTGAACTTTCCACCTCGGCTCGACCAGAAAGGGTGGAATTGTCTCTATCGCTTACCGTTTACAAAGGAGAAGGTATGGGGTGTGATTGCAGGAAGAGGGTGGGGGGGTCGAAGTTTCCAAAAATTGTATTTTAATAATGCGCTTTGCATTTTAAGAATGTTTTTGCCGCCTCTTTCTTTGCTCTTTCCTTGCTCAGCTAAAACAACAGAAAAGGCTGGTGCATCTATAAAGAAAAATTGAAAACTAGCATCTTTCCCTGTTGGGGTGTAATGGTTAGCTTCTTGGCCTTTTCTGCTAGGATCCGTCCTTTCTGACTGGCAGACAATAAAGGTATCAAAGAGCAAGACAAACAGAGGGAAATATACAGGGAACATAGACAGGGGAAACAGACGGAGGTAAAAGAGACGACAGGTGGATGGCATTGACGAACCAAAAACCGAACCCACGTAATTAGAAAAGCGGGCTGGAGCATGTTACACCTGGCCTATTAAAGACATGCACGGAATTATTAATTTACTTTCCCTAGAAGCTTCTACAAGCTGCTGCGCTACCTGTTAGCTTTACTCAATCTCGATCTGGTGAAAGTTTTCACACACGATATAATCTTTCCCGCCAGTTGCGCAAATTGCGTATCAACGTGGTCTTGGTGAGCAGGATGCATGAAGTAATATGAATGATGGTCTTAGTTTCACCAAACATAGTATTATCATATGTAATTCTCGTATCGAAACGGAGCCAAAACAAACAAGACCAACTTTAAAAAACAACATTTAAGCATACACCTAATCAATGTGGTAAAGATAAGATAAAGCAGGGATGTGGAGAGGTTGATTTGGCGGCAAAATTATGTGAAAGCTCAAATAGATTTTTCTTCCATGTTTTCCGGAAATTTGGGCTGAGAGGGCTGAGAGGGACGAACCCCAGCAGAAAATGGAGATCGTCCACACGTGGGATCGAACGCGGGTTTTCCTCGTGATAGGAGAAGAGCCTAAGCCTTACACCACAGACACTGATGTTCTGTTTGTACCGGAATACCATGAGTGTAATCCACTGCTGTGGCTACACGTTTAACAAGACTTTTTAGCTGACACTGAGACGATATCAGTGTATCAGTGTTACTGCGGAAAACTTCTTTTAATATTTGATTCCACGAACATGGCGATACAAATGGTAAAAACTACAGCAAACAGTGTAGGATATGGACGAGATCGAGATTACATCAGAAACCTAAGAAATGTGAATGCAGGTATCGGACTTAGGTTATTTTGTGAGCACCGCGATGAAATGTAGTACGAAACAAAAGGAAAATTAGCAAAAACCGTGGGGATCATCGGTCCCAGTAGATCCCCGACGGTACGTGCTCTGAACTCAACCTGCTCTCGACCACAACGTCCAGTTTTCAGAGTCTCCAAGTTTTTCTTTAAAAATAACATTTAATAGTATACACTTCGAAAATTCTTTCTGCATTAACTTAGTTTGTCGAGAGAATTTCCCTTTTAACCCAAGCCCCCTTCTTTACGGATGCTTTTGCAACGCCCAGAGGATGTAGGCTACTCGTATGACACAGTTAATCCCAATATATTCTTTATATCGGCCAAGACATCAAATTGCCACTTGTTCTTCCTGCCTTGTGGGTTCCTCAAGTTCAAGAGCAATGTCAAGTGTTACTCAGTTTAAGCGCTTAAATTGGGACACGGACGTAAGTGACTCCTCAACAGAGATACTACAAAATGGAATCATAAATTATTCAAGAGGGGTTGCCACACGTGTCTATATTGTACAAATAGGTCTGGTAATAAAAGTGTCAATTTCAAACAAAATGCTGAAGATATAGACATAGTTTAATGAAAATCAACATAGAAGGCATCTTAATGAGGTGCCTTTAGATCGACATTCGGGGTGGGATGCACAATGCTAGTCGGCCGTTTTTTCGACTAAATTATGCTCCATTACATAAAGGCGTAATTTCGATAGGTGAGTGATTTTCAACTTAACTCACCCCGCCAGCACGTGATTTGTGAGCTAGTGTGAGTATTACCGATTATGGAATGGAACACTTAGTCGAAAAAACGGCCGACTAGCTTCGTGCATCCCACTATAGGACGTAATCTTTACTGTCCGTTTGGATAACAGCATAGCTCGGGTAAAGCGTTTGTAAATATAGGCACAAAAATAGAACGTCATACGGAGGTTTTACTATAGGATTTTCCTCCTCTACGACTTTCTATCATACAAGTACCTTGCCAGCCTCAGCCAAAAGACCAGACTGCGACGTCATCAATAAACTCATCTCCTAAACAACCGTCAGTAGCGTAAACATTGTACTTTCCTCTCAAACTGTTAGCCTTTTGCTGAACCGGAGTATTACCTCCCAAAATCTAGGTCAAAATAATGACGTCTAAGATTGAATTGAATTCCACTTTCCTTCTGACGGGGCGTGCCTGCAGATCATACAAGGCACAGTAATTTCTCTTATCTTATATTCATATTTCTATGTGAAAGGGGGGGGGGGAGGGGGGAGAGAAAATGGGGTGTTCTGGATAGCTAAATGTACTTTTATGTGGTTTGAGGCGTGGCCCAATGTGGTGCTCGTGTGGAATCTTTTGCTGTCCAGGTAAAGTCTTGCCACCTAAAGTAGGGTCATGACTACTCACGAAAGCAGGAGCTTCTTTTCTTTTTTAGTTGTATTTATTAGTTTGCCGTAGGTTCTGGGGAAATAAAGGAATCAAAAGGAATCATTCAGGGTTCTTTCCAGCGCTTCATTTGGAGATGAAGGTGCTTTTGTATGTTCTGGGTCGTAGATCATCAGAAATTCGTTAAATTTTGTACCAATGCTTCATCTGGAGATAAAGGTGCTTTTCTATATTCTGTGTCGTAGATAAAAATAAAAAAATTGTTAAGTATTGTACCAATGCTTCATTTAGAGATTGCTTAAAGGCGCTTTTGTACGTTCTGTGTTGTAGAGCATCGGAAATTC